>LKTO01000843.1:0-16481 GCA_001399465.1 Hymenoscyphus scutula
TCTATAATAAATTATATAGATTTATACTAGCGAAGCTCGAATTATTCTAGCTATAGAAGTAGTTCGATTATTCTAAAAAATAAGTATTCGAAAAGCTACTAACCTCTATAATATATCTAGAACGACTCTTACTTATCGAATAGCTAGCTAAACCTCTCGCGATAAAACTACTACTAATTGTTATAAGCTAACTAAGATAGAAGAGGAAGTAATTATTCGATATATACTAGACTTAGATACACGAGGATTTACGCTCTAGCTTACTAGTATTAAAGATATAGTGAATTATATACTCGAATCATAAGAAGAGAGACGTATTAGAAAGCTCTAGATATATCGATTTATATAATATTAACTAAGATTAAAGACGTGTTTAATCGCGTTTACAACTTTTAAAGAGCCTTATACGAAGATCCTAAGCAAATTAGCGTATAGTTTCGACTTATAGAGAATATAAGAGTAAAATATAGGATCTAGAACTACGATTTCTATAACTTCGACGAGATAGGCTTTATAATAGACGTTATTAGCCTAGCTATAGTTGTTATACACGCCGATCGACGTAGTAGAGGTAAGGTAGTTTAGCTAGGTAATCGGGAATAGGCTATAGCGATTGTTTATATTAATAGCGAAGAAGGGAAAATCTCTTCGTTTTTAGTAGTCTAAGAGAAATATTACCTCTCTAGCTAGTATACTAAAGAAGGCCTCTCGGACGACTAGGTTATTAAACCTATAAGTAATAGATAAATAAATAATAAGATAGGCCTAGAATAGATATAATACTTTAATAAGTATACTACTACTTAGGTAAAGAGTCTATATTAAATACTTATTCTTAATAGATATAAGAGTGATAAATCAGCTATATTTTAAGGGTACTATATAGCTAATAATATTATAACTCTCTATCTACCTTCTTACTCGTCTTATCTTACCTAGCTACTTAATATAGAATGCTTTAGTATTCTTAAGTATATATATAGACGTTAAATTAAGCTCTTTATTAAGGCTTATATTAACTATATTATAAAGATCGAGTTCTTTTTAGCCTTTTATATAGCTTATAATTAGTTAATAATAACTCGAAATACTAAAGCTAGATTAGTCTCTTTTAATCTATAGATAGTTATTTCTAAGCTTAATATTAGGTTATAAATTCTAACACCTTCTATAGACCTCTCTAAAAATACTAACCTATAGGTCTCTTAGACTCCTTATAATCTAACCGAAGCTCTCTTATAGACTATACTAGTTAACAATCGTATTATACTCTATTAAGGAAGCTCGCTAACACTTATTTTTAAGATAGTAGCTATATTAGCTAAAGGTATAGAGATATTAGCTTATAAGGTAACTTTACTATTAGCTAAAGTTCGAACCCTTCGCTAGGTAAATAAAGCCTTTAGTAAACGTCGGAGAGCTAAAAAGACTCGGATCCGTTAAGAGAGTATACTTATTATAGAGAATATATAGAATGTATTAGCTTAAAAGAAGGTAGAGAAGTAGACTCGACGCGATAAGCGTGTTAAAGGAAGTAGTTAAAAGAAGAGTTAGCTCTCTAGGTAACGATATAGTACTTATAGAAAGACTAGTTATAATATATAAACTTATTAAGAGTCTATAGAACTAAATAACTTATTAGATTCTAAGTAGTTTAGTTAATTAAATGTATTATAGTTAAGTAATTATATATTAAAGAGGTTTACTAGAGGAAAGTAGCTCGCTTAGTAATATAGCTCGCTCGGTAATAAACTATATTATATTATATAATAACTTATTAAGAAAATCTCTAGATCGCTTAGCTAGTCTAAGTAACTCTTTTATACTATAAGAGTATATAATAGTACTTAATCTATTAGAACGCTATCTAGTCTTTACTTATTATATACTAATATATAATTCTTAATAAACTAAACCTCTCTATATAGTATTTAACTAGTTAAAACGATTACTCTTATTAGATAGTTTAAGTTTTATTATACTTTTATAGATTATCTAATCTAGATTAATCTTTATTTTAGATTTTTTAAGCTAGATTAAGCTAGATTAAGCTAGATTAAACTAGGTTATAATAAAAAGTTAGTATAGATTTATAAGTATTATCTATTCTTAAGCTAGATTAGTCTAAGAGTAACTAGAAGTTAACTAAGTAAGTTTATATTTATCTTAACTCTCTCTTAATCTCTTTAGCTATATTAAATCTAGTTAATCTATTTTCTTTTATATTTTCTATATTATATCTATTAATTTAAATAAGATATAGATAGTATTATAAATTATATACTAGTATATAATAAGTAAAGACTAGATATCGCTCTAATAGATTAAAGTACTATTTATATATAACTCTTAAGAGATATTATCGAGTAATAGACTAATATAGAAAGGTTATATAATAGAGTTCTTAGAGACTATAGAGTTCTTAATATTTAGAACTCTCTTTAAGTAAGAGACTCTAACTAAGAACGAAGGTTCTATATAAGACTAGTATATCTACTATTAGATAGAAGCTTTATATTTAACTTAATATTATATTATTATTACTATCTTAATAGCTTTATAGTTAAGTAATAAGTTTACCTTCGAGTAAATAACTCGTATATTTATACCTCTTCTTATATACTAATCTAACGAGATTTAGTTAACTTAGTTAGTTTAATAGAATCGTTATACTTTAAGTACTTACTTAGAAGTTTAAATCGTAACGATATCTACTACTTTATTAACCTTATATACCTCGCTAGTATTTATAGCTACATCTATATTAGTACTAGTTATAGCTCTATAAGAGGAACTTAAGCTTTCTCTACTAAAACTATTCGATAGTTCGCTAGAGAAACTAGTAGAGTTTCTTATAAAAGCGTCTATATACTTAGCTTTTTATATTAGCTAGCTTCTCTACAAGATCGACTAAGTTATTTAGATTATAACCTACTTAGAAGAAGTGGTATATAACTAGATAGAACTTTATCTAGAGAATTTTTATATAAATAAAATAATAGATAATAGAGTATCTATAGCTATATCTAAACGAATATAGAACTTATTTAGAAACCTTAAGAGATTTAAAGTAGAAATAAATTAAGTATTTAAGAATATAGATATAAAGAAAAAAGTAGTTTAAGCCTTATACTTCTTAATATAAAAGAGATTAGTAGCTTAGTATATCTTTAATCTTAGTAATACTTAGCTAATATAGAATAGAATAACGAAGCTCTATAAAAATAGTTTTACTAAGAACTTAAAGATAGTATAAAGAATGAACTAGCTAGAGACAACTTCTCTAATTCGTCAAATTAACTTACTAATAAAGCTATTAAAATCGATAATCGAAACTATAAATATAGCCTTAAGAGAAAGAGTAACTATAGATATCGAGAGAACTATAGCTATAAATAAGATTAGAGAGACTCTATAGAACTCGACACTATAGTATAATAACTCTTAAATAGTAAGAAGAGCTATTAATAGAAGAACTTTCTAAAATAAAAGAAACTTTTCTAAGAAGAACGAAACTAATAATATAAGTAGAACCTCTACTTTTTATATAGCCTGTCTAGCTATAGAGTTAGTAAATATTATAAGAAGGCTAATTCTTCTAGAAAGTACTAAGTTAATACTACTATTAGAAAGAAAGTAGTATTACTTAAGAGAATTAAACTATCTAATAAAGAGCTAGAAGCTTATAGATATAGAATATAAGTAGAAAATAAGAATAACTCTATTCTTAAGTAATACTATAATAGTTAGTTCGAATCTAAATATATATTACTACTATAATAAGGAATCGAAATAGTAGAATCTTTCTTAGAATTATTATTATTAGAGTTATTAGACTTATTCGACGAAGAATATAGCTAGGATAATAAACCTCGGCTAGACGAAATATAGACATTTATAGAATACTTTAAATAAGGAAATCGTTAGATAGATCTTAAAGGAATTAAGTTAGACTTATAGGCTCTATATATTACTAAGAGATATAAACTCTTAGTATTAGACCGATTTGTTATTCTATATAATAACCTAGAAAGTATTCTATTCTAAAATATTAAAACCGAAATATAGACTATAGAAGGAAAACACTCTATAGCTACTCTAGAGAATCTAGCTAAACTAACTTATAATAAATAGAGAGCTATAGAATATACCTTATATAAACTCTAAACTAGAGAACTCTAGACTTCTAAAATTATATAAGAGAAGATAATTACTTAGAAGAGGTAATACTCTTCTTTAATATTAGTATAGAAATTAGAGAAATAGTTTACTAGTTTAGTATCTAACTTAGAACTAGCTATAGAATAGTAGATAATATATACTATAGCTAAAGTAAATAAGAAGAAAGTAATACTATATATATAGATAAATAATCTAACTAGTATTACTAGAAATTAAGTTAGATAATAGTTTAAAATCTACTTTATTAAATCTAAGATCTATACTACCTTAGAAGATAGATAGTTAATAGTAACTACTATAATTAGAGGAAAGAAACTCTAAGTTATAATTAACTTAGAAGTAATAGATAACTTTCTCTCTCTATTAGTACTTAAGAAGCTAAATATTCTTATTATAAAAATAGAACTATACTAGCTAGATATAGTTAATAGAACGAATATAGTATACTAAAATAGAGTTATTAATTAATAGATAATTCTAATAAAGCTTATAATTAAAGAATACTACTTAGATATATAATTTAATATTATTAAGATAGAAAGTAGAGACGTAATACTTAGTATACTATAGATTAGAGAATATAATCTTAATATTAACTTTTAGCTAATATAAATATAAAGGCTTATATCTATAACTATAAGGCTAGAATAAGGTTAGCGCTATCTCTTCTAAAGCGCTAGAATATCTTACTAAGAGTTCTCTATAGACTAGTAAGATAGCTAATAATAGAATATCTATATAGTATAGAGAATATATAGTATAGAGAATATATAGAATTATTTAAGAACCTCGAAGATTTAAGAGCTCTACTAGAATGTTATCTATAGAATTATAAGATTAAATTATATAAGAGATATAACCTTAGAAAATAGAAAACATAGCTATATAGCTAGAAAAAGCTATATTATCGAAGGTCTAAAGAAAAGATATATTTAGAGATCTAAATTAGTTATTTCTTTAAATATACTTATTATTAGTAAAAAGAATAATCTAAATAGACAAGTATATATTAACTATCGAGAGGTAAATAAAGCTATAGTTAAGAACGCTTATCCGCTATCTAAAGGTTAATATCTACTAGATAGAGTTAGATCTACTAAGATATTTATAAAACTCGACTAACGAAATACTTATATCTTAATTAGAATTAAGGTAAGCGATAAGTAGAAAATAGTATTTAGATTACTATCGAGACTCTATAAGTATTAAGAGTTACATCTATAGAGTAAATCTTAGAATACTCTAGCGATATATTTATACGACCTTAGTTAATAATATTCTATAGTACTTAGTAACTAAGCTTAGTAGAACCTTCTAATATAGAGTCCTTACTAGCTTATATACCCAGTCTACACATTCTAGAGGATTCTACTACGTATACTCTCGAAGGTTCTGTTAAGTCAATATGTTAACAAGCAAGGTCACGTGAATGCGTCGCTAGAGCACTCTAAGACTTACTCCACGGGTGTAACCCTTAATAAAATCGATCTAAAACTCGATAGATTTTTTTACGAAGAGGTATATAGAAGTAAGAACTACTTCTATTTATAGGAAGCTCTTATAGACTATAAGGCTAGCGGATAGCCTATAGAGGCTTTATAATACCTAGAGACAATAGAAGCTCTTATAGACAGCGAGGCTAGCGAACAGCCTACGAAGGCTTTATAATACCTAAAGATAATAGAAGCCCTTATAGACTACAAGGCTAGCGGCTAGCCTACGAAGAAGGCTTTATAATACTAAAAGGTAAACGGAAGCTCTTACGAACAACAAGGCTAGCGAACAGTCTATAGAGGCTTTATAATACCTAGATATAACAGAAACCCTCCCGGATAGCGAGGTTAGTATACTAGGCCTAGAGAGGTATTATAATACTTATTTACTAGAGCCTAGAGAGGTATTATAATACTTATTTACTAGAGTCTATAGAGATATTATAATACTATATAGAGTACTCGAGCTCTAGATACTAGCTTAAATTAAAAGAAGTAGCTATAGATAGATATAGATAGAGCGTATATAGACCTAGAGAGATATTATAATACTTACTTAGATAAGAGTAGTAATTATATAAATAGTCTTTAATTATATAGAACTAAAGAGGCCTATATATATAGCTATAGTACTAGAACTCGATATATAGTTAGAGAAGAGTCGAGATAATAGCTTAAAGAATAACCTTATAACTATTAGCCTAGAGAGGCGTTATAATACTTATTTATAAGGTAGTAGGAATTAGATACTTTATACTCTACTAGTATAAGAATACTAGGCCTAGAGAGGTATTAGAATACTTATTTATAGAATAGTAATTAGTATAACGTTTTTCCCGGGTAAGCCGATCACCCGAGTAAGCCGATTACTAAAACGCGATAATACTACAACTTTGAATATATTATAACAGTACTATTAAAAAACCCTTAGCTACTCATATTAATCGATTCCTAAGGTGCCTTATATATACGAGCATTATGTCTAACCTAATTATATAAACTACACCGTCGCTACTTGCCTTCTAAGCGCTAGCGCTATATATTATTTATACTCTCTTCCTACTAAGTTTAAGTACTTTGAACAATTTCCTTGCCTTCCTTAACTATAAGACTTCCACCTTAGTAAATACGCCTCTTTTTCTT
This sequence comes from Hymenoscyphus scutula, assembly GCA_001399465.1. NCBI lineage: Eukaryota > Fungi > Ascomycota > Leotiomycetes > Helotiales > Helotiaceae > Hymenoscyphus > Hymenoscyphus scutula. Next base: position 6,819 of record LKTO01000843.1, read on the forward strand.
TCTCTCCCTTCTCTTTTTAAGCTGATTTATCTCTTGTAGCACCTTGATTTCAGCTCTTATAAGCGTAGCTCTATATACTATAATTTGAGCCCCCTTAGTAAGCCGATCAAATGCCTCGTTGATTAATATAGAAGAACTATCTTAGTGTTGTATAATATAGTTTTTAAGATATATAGTCTAGAATTCAAGCTCTATTACGTTCTATAGTATCTTTAGGGTCTAGATTAGCTTGTTTATAGAAGGTAGAGTTAGTGTCTTAAGTCTTAGACTAAGGTGAGAAAGAACGTTCTTAGGATTATATAGAACTAAGCTAGTTGCTTGAAATCTACTCTTGATATTCTGCTCTATAAATGTAGCTTTAAATGCCTCTTTGAATATAGGAAGAAACTTAAGCTTAGTAATATACTAAATTCTAACCTGAATAAGATTCTTAATCTACTTACTATAGAATGCCTTTAATAGGCTAAAACAGCTAACATTAAGAGGCTATAGGATATAAGATAAGTATAGTAGTATATAGAGAGTAATAATACTATTATCCTAATAGTATTACTAAAATTGAACTAAAATGTACAACTTGTAGCTATTAAGAACAAGAAGTCTATATTATATAACTATACGACCCTTTATATACTTATTAAAGTACTAAATCCACTTAAATCTAATCTTATTTATCGTCTATCTATTCTTACTTAGTGTAATTACCTAATCTTATAGAAGTTCTAAGTCCTTATACTAAGTAGAGAGGTAGTACTATCTCTTAAAAATGATAAACGAAGGAAGTATCTAACTATACAAGTTTATACCTTATATAATTAAAAACTACTCTCTATTTTCTAGCTGAGAAGTCTTTAGACGATTCCTTGACTCCGAGCTTATAATAACTCTAGTAGTTGTAATAACCTCTATAAGAAACCTAGCTTTGTTAAAGTTATATATATCCTCCTCTATAATCTTATATTTAGTAATTGTATTTTATATAAGCCTGAACTAGTCTCTAATAACTATAGAGTCTTTATACTACACTCTTTTATAATCGTACTTACGGCTAAATTTCGTTTTAATCTCTATATAACGTTTAATAAAGGTAGAAGTCTAATTCTTACCTACTAGAGGCGCGTCGTATTTAGAGAGAAGAAGGTCTACTATTTCTTGAATAGCTACTAGCCGAGGTAGAAACCTACGCGAGTCTAGGTCGAGAATATATTATATAATAGCTAGCTCCTCTTTAGAGGTGAGTCTTTAAGTATTAGAAGGAGTATTACGTCGCGAAGGGATTCTGTATATTCGGTCGTAGAGAGTTATATAAGGCACGTCGTAGGCTTTAACACAAGCTCGTATACTTCTTAAATAACCTGAATTGAATGCTTAGACAGCTAAAAGAATACAACCCTCTTTATTAGAGGGTTAGGCTTAGTTGAGTAGTAGCATTTTAATTTTAAGTTACGAACCCGAAACCACGGGTCCGTGCGCTACAGGGCATTTACGATTTTGCCGATTTCAATAGTTTTTACCCCCCTTATCAACAAACATGCCTCCTACCACCCCCCTACTAGACGACTGGAAGCACAAAAAAGGGCAAGAGATAGCTACTAAGCATAAGGAGGCCATGGAGGACAGTAACCCAGCTCATGGGTATAAATCTACTACGAACTGTTGCGCAAAGTTTTATACTAAGCACGGGATTGTATTAATGGCCCATCCCTCTACTTCACCCGACATGAATCCTATAGAGAAGTGCTAGCGGTGGATAAAACAGGCCCTCTATAGACGTCAACACCAACCTACAAACGAGGAGGAGATGCGCTAAGCTGTGACAGAGGAATAGGAAAAGATACCACAGGATTAGATAAATAAGTTGATTTTAAAGCAGGAACATTAGGTTACTGTACTCGTAAAGCGCCATGGGTGGTCTACTTCTAATTAAATTAAATAGTATTTAGAATTCTAATGATTTAAGTGATAAATGCCCTGTAGCGCACGGACCCGTGGTTTCGGGTTCGTTAAGTGTCGCGTTTTAGTGTTCGAGTGATCGGCTCACCCGGGAAAAACGTTATAGGTTTTATAAAGTTTATTAATAAATACTAAAGTAATAGTAATAGTAGAAGTTAAGGTAATTACTAGGCCTTTATAGTAATACTAGAATAATAGACCTTTACGACAATATTAATAAACTAGGCCTTTATAATAGTATTAGAATATAAGAGCCTTTATAGTAACTTATAAACGATAGAGAAACTATAGAAAAGTAGTATACTAATAGAGCTATCTACTTAGTTCTTATAGTATATTCGAGATTAATAAAGCTAGTCTATAACTAATTAGAAGAACGAACGTTTATAGAGTATAGACGAGGAAAAAAAGGCTATAGAAGCTTACTTATAGTTAGTCTATAACGATAATAAACTAGAAAAGGCTTTTCCTCTACTACTAGAATTCTATAGAGACTTAGACAAGCTAGAAGCTTAGCTATAACAGGCGCGAGTAAAGGTAGAAGTAGACTACTATAGATATATAAAGTATATTAAGTTCTAGGTACTTAATAGATTCTTATAGAGTAAGATACTCTATAGAATAGAAGTATAGGTACGAGAATAGAGTAAGCTAGAGCTAGCTAGTAGCCGCGACTTCTTAGATTAGATAGAATTTATATATAAGAATCTATAAGCTAAAGAAAGAGTATAATATAAGCTAGAAGCTCTTTATTAAGGCTTAAGACTATTCTTAGAAGTCTTTATAGAATAGTAAGCTCTACTTATAGATTCTAGAGAAGAATCTTAGCTAGATAATATAAAGAAGATATACCTTAACTAAATCCTTAGTAATAAGCTAGTTAAGGTAATAATTATAGTTTCTTCTTAATCTAACTTTAAGTCTTACTACTCTATTATTAAGGAAACGAATAACCGCTTAAGAGTATATAAAGCCTAAACGTACTAGTCTAAAAACTAGCTAAACCTTAGAATACTATAGACCTTTTAGAGATAATCTATAGATACTCTTTAGTAAAAACTAGATAATAGAGTTACTTATAAAGTATCTATAGAGGATATAGATTAGAAACTAGAATCTATAAAAGTCTTAATAACTAGTACTTAATATACTAAATAGATATCTTAGAAGAAGAGCTCTTTTTAAATTTAGAAAACTAGTAGCTTCTATTAGAAAGTATAGATAGAAGCGATAAAGAGAGTTATTAGTAATAGATATATAGAGGTAGTTTAAGTAGAAATATATAGATAAAAAACCTCTTCTTATATTAGCTTTAGTAAATAGAGTAGCTACTTTATAAGCCTTAGTAGATTTAGAGTATTTAGTTTATAAAATTATTTTAGACTATTTTATTCGTTACTATTAACTCTCTTATATATAAATAAATCTTATTATCTATAGTTAGTAGAAGAGGCTTTAGAGAATATAGTATTATAGATTATTTCCTTTAGTATAGATATTAGAGGGTACTAGTAGAAGTAAGTTTATATCTATATAGTCTCTAGAATTAAAGGCTATAAAATAATTCTAGGAAAATTATAGTTATAGAAGAAACGAGTATTACTAAACGTAGCTAAAGAATACTTATACTTCTAAGGCTCTAGATTAGAAGTCTATAGCGAACTAGAAGAAGGCTCTTATAGTTATAGACTAGTAAGTATATCTACCTTTTACTTTCTTATAAGTTAAAAATAGAAGCTATAGGTCTTTATAGTAAGCCTTATAGATATTATAAAGTATTAGTAGAGAAGAAGTATATAGACCTATAAATAAAGTTATCTAGCTAGATTAGTTCTAAATTCTACTCTATATTTAATAGAAAGAAAGTAGATAAGTTACTAGTATATTAAGAGGGAACTAATTATAGTATTAAGCTTTTATAGACTACTAGCGAGTCGAAAGAAATAGTCTTCTAGAGGCCGCTCTATACTATATTAAGAGATAAGCTATTAGTACTTTATAAAACTCTTATAGAGCTACTAGATAAAGAATTTATTCGAGTAAGTAACTCTTTAGTAGCTACGCTAGTACTCTTTATATAGAAGCTAGAAGAGAGTCTATAATTCTATTATAACTATCGAGTACTAAATAAGTTAACCTATAAGAACTACTATCTATTACTCTTAATCTAAGAGATACTTAACTAGATTAAAAAAGCTAAGTAGTTGTAAATGCTCTAAGTACTTTCTAGCGATATATTAATTATATACTTTAAAAGTTTTTAGACGACTTTATCTTAGTATATATCGATAATATCTTAGTCTTTATAAACGATACTTATAAATAGTATCGCGAGTATATCTATAAAGTATTATAAAGGCTTTAGAATACTAGGCTATAGCTTAATATTAATAAGTACGAATTTAAGATATAGTTAATAAAGTATCTTAGATTTACTATTAAAGTAGAATAAGGTTTATAAATAGACCTAGCTAAAGTATAAGCTATTATAGATTAGAAAGTACTAGCGAGTATAAAAGGTATTCTTAGCTTTCTAGGATTTATAAACTTCTACTAATAGTTTATTAAGAAGTTTTTATAGATTATAGCTCCTCTCTACTAACTTATTAGAAAGAATATATCTTTTTAATAGATAGAGGAAACGAATAGAGCCTTCGAACGTTTAAAGTAAGCTTTTATAGAGACTCTAGTACTAGCTTAGTTTAACTTAGATTATAAGATAGTTCTAGAGATACACTCTTCTAGATATTACTTAGAGAGAGTACTCTCTTAAGTAAAGAATAGAGTATTATAGTCTATAGTCTTCTTCTTAAGGAAGTATACTTCTATCGAGTATAATTATCTAATTTATAATAAGAAGCTACTAGCTATTATTCACTATCTTAAGAAATAGAAGGCAGAGTTAAAGAGCGTTAGATAGTTTATAGTACTTATAGATTATAAGAATCTTAAGTACTTTATAATAGTCTATAAACTTCTCGAAAGATAAATATAGTAGTAGTTAATACTTAGTAAGTTTAATCTAAGAATCTAATACTATCTAGATAAGAATAGAGGCCTTCTAGATATATTAATAAGAAGAGACTAAGATCTAGAGTAGAGAGATAAACGTCTTAATTATAGAATAGTATAACTAATTTCGAATAAGATAATTTAAGAGAATACTATAATATAGTTCATTAGCGAGTCGATTATATTACCGAGTCGATTACTAAAAATATATATAAAAAACGTCTCTATAACTCTAGTAAAAATCTATAATTCTTAATAAAAATTAATAAAATTAAAACCTTTACTTTATTATATTATATATAAGTAATAGTAGAAATTATAGATACTAACTAATTATAATTACTAAGTTATTAAAGAAATAATTTTTTTATAATAAATATAGAGGTAATTTTAAGCGAATCGTTAGTTATAACTAGTAAGCGTTCTAAAATTTTAAAATTACTTATTCATATAGTAATAAAGTAAATTTTTTAATTTTATTAATTTTAATTAAGAATTATAGATTTTTACTAGAGTTATATAGACGTTTTTTATATATACTTTTAGTAATCGACTTAGTAATATAATCGACTCGCTAATAAACTATATTATAGCTAGTATTAGTATTAATAGAGAGACGAAGCCTTATAGACTAGTTATAGAACCTCTAGAAAAAGAGAAAGATATAGAATAAAGACTTTAGTTATCTTATAGATACTATTCGCTAAGGAAATAGAGTGTTTCTAATAGACTTTAATTCTCTAGTTAAAGTCTCTATCTCTAACTACTTAATTAATAAAGATAGCTCTTTATAGTTTAGAGATAGACTATAGGTTCTAGATTATAAGCTATTATAGATAGTAATTATATAAGAAATCTATAACTCTACTCTTATAGACTATTCTAGTAAGAATAGAATAATCATAGTTATCTTAAGAGAGTTCTTTTAGCTAAACCTATAGATAATAATTAAATAGTTTATCTATAATTATAGAATTTATAGATATATAAAGGTTTAGAGAGACTATAAATAAGAGTTACTACGTCTACTACTTATTCTAGAATAGTAATAGTAGAAGATATCTATCGACTTTATTAGACCGCTATCTATAAGTAAGGGCTTTAATATAATAGTAGTATTTATAGACTATCTAAGTAAAAGAGTACTTCTTATAGCTTATAATTCGATAATATTATAGAAGAATTTACTTACTTATTTATTACTATATACTACAGTTTATATAGACTACTAAGAGTAATAGTATCTAATAGAGGTCTATAATTTATTAGATAAGTCTAGAAGACTATCTATAACTTCTTATAGATTAATCGACGAATCTCTATAGCTTTCTATCTATAAATAGATAGCTTAACAAAACGAGTAAATACTAAAGTAGAGACGCTTCTATAGTAATAGATTAATATAGTATAAGATAACTAGGCTAACTAGCTACTAGTAGTCTAGCTTACCTTTAATAGACGAGATTTATTATTAATAGACGTAAGCTCTTTCTAACTTAGCTATAGCTATCTACTATAGACGATAGACTTCTTAATAGATATAATAATATCTATCTATATAAAGACTCTAATTTAAAAGAGTAAAGTAATAGTAGTAAGAATTAAGGCTATTATAGAATAGATATAATTATTGATAGCTAGAGCTTAGTAAGACTAGAAAGTATAAGCTAATCGCTTATAGAATATTACTTCTATATATAAGATTAGAGATAATATCTGTTTAAGCTTATAGAATATATAGATAGAAAAGACTAGTAAGAAACTCGACGCTTAATCTATAAAATTTATAGTTATTAAAGTTATTAGCCTATCTATATATAGACTAGACACTCTACCTAGTATCTCTAACGTCTTTAATATAGACTTATTACAGCTAGCTACTATAGATTCGCTATCTAGTTAAATTATAGATAACGATTAACCGCTTATAATCTTAGTAGATTATTCTATAGAATAGTAAGTAGAGAGAATTTTAGACTAGTAGCGGAAGAGGCTTCTAGAGAGAGGCTCTTATACTTGTCTTAAGTATAAGGTTAAATAGACTAGCTATACGAATCTAATATAGAAACCTACTACTAAATTAGAGGATATAGTAGCTCTAGACACCTATCTTTAAAAGTAGAAGAGAGGTAATATAAAGGGTTATATCTATAGAGTAAATCTTAGAATACTCTAGTAATATATTTATATAACCTTAGTAGATAATATTCTATAGTACTTTATAATTAAGCTTAGTAGAACCTTCTAGAATAGATAGAACAGGTATATAAGCTAGTAAGAACTCTATATTAGAAAGGATAATCGATTCTTCTTATATATAGAAGCCTCTATAGTCTAATTTAAAGTATTTACTATAAGCTCTAATAATTAGATTCTTAGATTTCGATAGTTTAATAATAAAATCCTAGAATATAGATTTCTAAGATATCTATAGTATTAGAGTAGTATCTATCTATCTATAAGATACTTAGTAGAAGGCCTTACTCTTAGTATAGATATTATACTCTAATAGTATATTCTTAACTATCTAGTTTAGACTATCTTTAAAGCTAAACTATCTTTTTAAGTAGAGAGTTATTTATCTAATTCCTTAATAGCTATAAGCTAGTAGCTTATACTATTCTTTAATAAAGTCTCTTACTATTATTAAAGAGATAAAGACTTTCTCTTTCTAGGTTATAAGTTCTTTACTCGTTTCTATATCTACTAACTAATAAGCTACTTTCGAGAAGTATATATTATAGATATTATAGATTCTCTATTTCTTATATTCTCTATTAAATACCTTTCTAATCTTAATAGTCTATAGTTTCTATAATTTATAGTATTCTATAAATATAATCTTATAATTTATTAGAACTAGGTTTTCTATCTTATTATACTTTAATATTATAGTATTATTATACTTCTTATTATTCTTATAGTCTAGTTTCTAGCTAAGAGCGTCGGCTCTAGTATTACTTATATCGCTAATATATTTAATAATTAATTTAAATCTAGCTAAGGTTTTAGACTATCTTACTAGATATCTAGAAATAAGTTTCTTAGTTATAGTAAATGTTTTTAGGTTTAGGTAATTAGTAAGTATAGTTACTAGATATATTATACTCTAGAGATAGATTCTATATTCTTTAAAAGCTAGTACTATAGCTATTAATTCTTTATTATAGATACTATAGTTCTATTAAGCTATATTAAAAGTTTTTTTAAAAAGTATACTATAAGTATAAGTTTTTCTTCTCTATTTAGTTATAAATATATAGCGTCTATAGCTATATTTAAAGTATCTATTTTAACTATACTTAGTTTATTAGAGTTAAAGTTATATAGAATAGATTTCTATATAAACTACTTTTTTAGAGCTTAGAATACTTCTTTAGCTATATTATTCTAGAAGTAGTCTTTAGCTTTCCTTATAATAACTAATATTAGCTTTATAGTATCTATATATTCTCTAATATAGTAATAGTAGAAATTAGTAAACCTAAGAAAAGATTATATATCTTTAATATTCCTTAGAGTTAGCTATTTAACTATAGTCTAGATCTTTACTAGATCTATTTCTATTTTTTCTAGACTAAAAACATTCTCTAGAAAGAGAGTATAATTTATTCTAAACTTATATTTTAAGAGTTTTAACTAAGAGTCTACTTCTATAAGTTAATAGAGAACCTCTTAAATATATCTCTTATATTCCTCTATCTTTTTAGAGTAGATTAATATATCGTCTAAGTAATAGATAATAGTTACTTCTAATAGTTCTTCTAAAATACTATTATTCTATCTCTAATAAGTAGCTAGTATATTAGTTAGACTAAATAATATAATAGTCTATCTATAGAGTTCTAATAGTAAGATAAACGCTATCTTCTATTTATATCTAGCCTTAATTCTAATTAGACTAATATAGTTTACTACCGAGCGATATATATTACTAAGCGATATACTTTTCTCTACTCTACTATCTAGAGAGTAAAATTAAATAATTATAATATATTATATTAATTAATCTAAATCTAAATCTAATAAACTAGAAGTATCTATAGCCTCTTAACAAGTTCGTATATTATAACTAGACTTCTTATAGATACTATATCGTCGCCTAGACGACTGTCTCTTCTTTTACCTATCTCTCTTAGAGCGCTTATCGCGTTAAGTCTATTTCTCTACTTCCTTCTAAGCTAATACGTTCTATATATTCTCTATAGTAAGTGCTCTCTCTTAACGAACCCTAGTCTTTTTAGCTCTCTAGCGTTTACTTAGTACTTTATTTACCTTACGAAGAGTATAGACTTTAGCTAATAATAAAGTTATCTTATAAGCTAATAGCTTCGTACTCTTAGCTAATATAGCTACTATCTAGAAAATAGAGGTTAGCGAGCTTTCTTAATAACGTATAATTCGATTCTTAACTAATATCGTCTATAAAAGAGTATTAGTTAGATTATAAGAAGTCTATAAGATCTAAAGGTTAATATCGATAGAGAGAGTAATAGTAGATATTAGAGTCTATAACCTTATATTAAGCTTTAAAAGAATAGCTTATAGGTTAAAAGGTACTAAGTTAGCTCTATAGAATCTAGCTTAGCTATTCTAAGCTATTATAGAGGCTAAATAGACTACTTTAAAGGCGAGAAAGAACTCGACCTTTATAATATAGTTAATATAAGCTTTAATAAAAGTCTTAATTTCTCGACT
>LKTO01000844.1:0-16464 GCA_001399465.1 Hymenoscyphus scutula
TTCTATTTTCCTAGAGGTTCTATACCTAGTCTATAAGACTATATCTCTCTATTAAAACTAGTACTAGCTATATAGTATTCTCTTAAATTATTCTATCTAGAATTAATTATACTATTCTATAGTTAAGGTATTTATCTCTCTTCTCTAGAAGGTTCTAGTCTCTTCTTATTAATATATCTAGAAGGCCTCTACCTTTATCTAGATAGTATTAGATTATTAGATTAAACTTACTAAGGATTAACTACTAATATATTTATCTTTTAGATAGTTTATAGACTATTATAAAGTATTTAAGGTTCTTATAGTCTATAAGAACTATAAACTACTCTATACTCTTTAACTCTACTTTCTATTCCTTAAGATAGCGAATAATAGCTAATAGCTCTTTATTATAAATTAGATAATTATATTTAGTAGAAGTATACTTCTTAGAGAAGAAAGCTATAGGCTATAAGTGTGACGACACGTATAGCTTATAGACTGTATACGAATACACGACTACGCCAGGTGTAAGTTAGGTACTATAGAACTGTCTATACGAGGATTCTAAGCTAAGAAGAGAAGAGAAGAAGGGACAGGAGCCTAGGAGCTGGAGGCTCTTATATACAGGAGGTTATACTAAGCTATAGCTAACCGAGCCGGGCTCGAGAAGTATAGTATCCGCTAGGTTCCAGCCAGGGGCTGGTCTGAGGTGTAGTAGCGGTCAGAACCGTTATATTACCTCTTCTTTTAAAAAGAAGCTTGCCCTCAAGCTTATAGAAGCATCTATACTATCGTCCAACTCTTTATACAAATCCACTCTATTCTTATAAGCCTTGATCCAATCACCTAAGCGACGCGAGGGACCTGGTTGTACAGGATGTACTATGTGGAAGCTTCTTAGCTTATATAGAGAATACTTAAAGTCAGAAGTAGGATACTACTCTAGATCTTCGTTATGTCCTACCTATTTAGCTCTATAAGATAGTATGTTTCTTGTCTTTTTCACTACAACTACCTCTTCTACTTCCTACTCTTTATCGTTAGTAATCTATATAGGTGGAGGTAGCTCATTTACTTGTTCTAGTAGAGGATTGTCTAATACTTTCTATAGGCGGTCTGTTGAAAACACTAGGTATATTTTCATAGAAGCTAGTAGCTTAACTTTATAGGAATGTTCTATCTTTTAAGTTACCTTATATAGACCTACTATTTAGTAGTCTAGCTTATAGTTAGGCCGCTCTATATTCTAGTTCTTAGTAGCTACCTAGACTTTATCTTCTACTTTAAAGTCTACTTTATATTAGTAAGAGTTAATATCCCTTTACTTCTTATCCTACGCTTGTCTTATAATCGTATAAGCTATTTTCTATCCCTTCTAGATCCTTTTAACTACCTACTAAGCCTCTTCTTAGTTTAGCTTTTCCTTTACTATAGCTACGTCTAGCGTGTTCTAGTTAAAAGAGATACGCGGTAGATATACGTTTAGAAGCTTAAATAGCGATATTCTAATGCTCTTATAGAGTAGCGTTAGCTAGGCGTAGTCTATAATAGGTAGGAGTTTCGACTAGTTGTCCTAGTAGTAGTTAATAAAGGAGCGTAAGCGCTAGTCTAGGTACTAGTTTATGATTTCTGTCTATCTATCTATTTAAGAGTAGAAGGCTATAGACAGCTTAATCTAAATACCTAGTATACAGCAGAACTCGTTCTAGAAGTTAGATATAAATTAAGGTCCCCTGTCTAATATAATTATCTATAGTACTCTATAGTGTCTATAGATATACGTTATATATAGCTAGGCTATTTCCTTTACATTTATTATCTTATAGTATAGAATAGAGACGCTTTACTTACTTAAACAGTCGATTACTATATAGGCTGTGTTATATTCTAACTTGTCTTTTAGAAATAACTTAAAGTCTATAGTAACATGTTACTATAGACGCTCTAGGACTAGTAGTAGGTGTAGGAATCCTAGCGTACAGTCTCGCGGAACATAGGATCGCTTACAAGCGTAGCAGTTGCGAATGTACTATACTATGTCCTAGAGAAGTCCTTTCTAATAGTACCTCTAGCTAAGAATATATACCGTTTTTACTTTTCTAGAGTATATAGAAGAGACTTAGTCGTGAGCTTCTCTAATAAGGTCTACTATCAAGGTATCTTACGTAGGGACTACTAGTCGTCCTTAGTAGAGTAGTAATCTATTATCTAGCTAGAGGTCTCCTAGCTATGCCTCTACTTGTCTCCTAAGTACGTTAAGCGACTTTGTTATACGATTAGCTATTAGAATTCGATCGATAAGCTAGCTTAGCTCTTACATTACTTTGTCTAAGGGAGCTAGCTTAAGGCTATTATTTTCTAAAGTTGCTAGGTCTAGTTGGTCTAGCTGAAGTAACGCCTTTATACGAATAGATACTTTAAGCTTATTCTATAGGCCGACGTCTTGTTCTCTTTATAACAGCGCGTCTACCTAAGTGTTATCTTTGCTAGCTTAGTATATAATTATAAAGGAGTATTAAGAGAGTAGTTCAGCCTACCTAGCCTGGCGGCTAGTAAGCTGTTTAGTTGTTATAAAGTACTTAAGTACTTTATAATCTATATACACTTTAAATTAAGAAGGCGTGCTCTATAGTTCAGGACGCTAGTAGCTAAGAGAGCGGATAATAGCTAGTATCTCCTTATCGTGAATCTTGTAATTACACTTAGCAGGGGCTATAGTCTTAGAAAAGTAACTAACAGAGTACTATTCGCTATCAGGGTGTAATTAAGAGAGTATACCGGCAACAACTCCGTCTAAAGCGTCTGTTTCTAACTTGTATTCTAAGGCAGGGTTGTAATAGCGTAGAAGCGGAGAAGAGATAAGGCGCTACTTTAATTCTTTAAAAGCTAGCTAGTAATATTTATTAAAAACAAAGAGAGTTATAGCTTTAGTTAATCGTGTAAGTAGCTTTATAATAATACTATAATCGCGAATAAATCGTCGGTAAAAGTTATAGAAACTAAGGGAAGACTAGACTCCTTTAACTATATTAGACTTCTTCTACTTATATATTATAGACACTTTATTAGAGTCTACTTTAATACTATTAGTACTAATTATAAACCTAAGGTACTTTATATAAGTAACGCTAAATTTATACTTCTTAATATCTACTTATAGGCTAGTATCGTAGAGTTACTAAAGAACCTTTTATATATACTTGTTATACTCTAGAGAGTTGTCTAAGTAAATTAGAATATTATCTAAGTATACTATATAAAAATCGTCTAGGTAGTCGAAAAGTATATCGTTTATATAGCGCTAATATATAGTAGAGCTATTTATAAGGCTAAAAGAGAGGACTTTACATTTGTAGGAACTATACCTTATATAAAACGTAGTAAGGTCTTTAGAGTCTAGGTGTATTTAGATGTAGTAGAACGCCTAGCGAATATCTAACTTAGTAAAGACTTTAGTATTAGTAATACGAGTAAGAGTCTCGTTAATTAGCGGTAATAGGTAGTAGTCATTATATATTAAAGCGTTAAGCTTATAGAAGTTAATATAAAAGCGGAGGCTACTATTAGGCTTATATATAAAGAGTGTAGACGAGGCGAAGAGTACTTAGCTAGCCTCTATAAAACCTTTATCTAGATTCTTAACTAAGTACTACTTAATAGCTTTAAGTTTATTAGCGGATTAATAGTATAGCAGGCTATAATTAAGAGTATTTAGAGCTTCTAGCTATATAAGGTAGTTGTATAAGCGGTGCGGTAGAAGCTTGTCTAAAGTAGCTTTAGAGAATACGTCTTTATATAAGCGGTACTAGAAAGGGAGCTTGTCTCTAATTTCCTAGACTATATCTTCGTCGTTATCTTTAAGAGCCTCTTTCTCTTGAATCGCTTAGTCTAGCTCGTAAAGGCTAGTTATAAAGAACTCATTTTCCTGGTAGCATAAGTAGGTATAGAAGCCATTTGTCGAAATGTAAGTAATATTAAGTAAAGGGAGCTTTTCTTATATACGAACTTAAGGTAGAAGGCTAGACTGCGATAACGTGGCGTCTAGTATGCTTAGCTCTTGTTATATCTAGCGTATCCTGTCGTGTATCTTCTATTCGTATATGTTACATCTAATAGTGTTGATTTAAGGCTGGTCCTCGCTTTCGTATCCTGAATCTTCCTCTAAAGGCGTGCTAGTATAGATTAAGCCTAGCTTGAGAAGCTTTTAGAGTATAACGCGGGGTCGCTTTATTTGCTTACCGTCTTGCCGTTGTGACGACACGCACAGCTTATAGACCGCACACGAATGCACGACTACGCCAGGTGTAAGTTAGGCACTGTGGAACTGTCTATACGAGGATTCTAAGCTAAAGAGAGAAGAGAAGAAAGGACAGAAGCCTAGGAGCTGGAAGCTCTTATATACAGGAGGTTGTGCCAAGCTATAGCTAACCGAGCCGGGCTCAGGAAGCACGGTATCCGCTGGGTTCCAGTCGGGGGTTGGCCTGAGGTGTGGTGGCGGTTAGAACCGTCACAGCCGTCGTGTATCCTCTTGTTCTATTACATGCTCTCTTGCTAATACGTCTTACTAGTAGTTAGGCTGACAGCGTTATAGGCGTATATAGCTTCTAGGTAGACGAATCTCCCTTTAGAAGGTTAGCGGAGGAGGTTTCTCGTTGTTAGGCTATATAAGCGTTCCTTGTTCTAGGTTAAGCTAGATTTTAAAGTAAGCTATCTATTTAAGTCTAAGGATGATGTCGTAGTTTCTAAGGTTAAGGATATAGAAGGGGATGTTAGTTTATCGATGTCTATTAATAGCGAGTTAAAGAGTAAGAAAGTAGGTAACAGATTTACTTGACTTACTATCGAATCCCTTAGTAGTAATAGTTTAAATAAGCTTTTAGAGAGTAAGGTTAAAGAACTTAGCTATATTAGTAGCGAGAGCTATATTAATAAAAGTAAAGCTATTTACTCTAGTATTAATTAAGGCGCGAGTTATAATTGTAATTCTATTATTAGCTAGTATATATAGAACTATAAAGTACTTTCTATCTATTAATTAACTTAAATTAATCTTATAGAGATTGAGAGTATACTCTAGGTAGAAGTCTTAGCCTAGGGTTCCTCTTTTCCTAATTTATATAACGAATCTTTATATTTATATAAAGTATCTTCTTTCTTAATTTCTTTAAGGTCTATACACTATAGCTTAGAACAGGTAGTAGTATAGTGTCCTTTTCCGTAGTAGTTGTAATAGTCGCTATTCGCGTTCGCAGGTGCTAGTCGTCTTACTTCTCTAGTACGAGAGTTCTCGCTAGTATGTCAAGGAGGCGCTAAAGGTGTTATACGAGACATTAGACCTAGAGTGTTTCCTAGGAGTCGGGAGGCAGGTGGGGCAGAAGCTGTAACATTGCTTAGAGTAGAGGTAGAGGAGCGAGTAGATCGTGTAAGTTAAGTAGTAGATCTTTCTTAGTATAACTTCTAGTAGTCCTCTCTTATAGTAATACGTCTTAGCTCTTTATCTAACGATAAGTAACTAGCTAACAGATTCTAGTAAATATCTAGTATACGTAGTATTAGCGCTATTTCTCTTTAGAGCGAGGTTATTAGTCGATTATATAAGTCTAGGCGAAGGTATTTCTAAGGAGTCTATACTTCTCTAGCTAGGTATAAGAACTAGGTTTAGAATTCCTAGAACGTTTATATAATCTTTATTATTAGACGATTATAGTTATATCTTATATCTCTTACTTAGTTTAGATTAATGAAAATAGAAGTAAGATAGTTAATTATCTCTATTACTAAAATAAAGTATATCTAAGAATCTTTATTAATTCGCGGTTAGAGGTGTTTCTAGGTGTCTCCTATTATATGATTAAAGACATAAAACATCTTATCTTCCTTGTCTTAGAAGTAGTCTCTATTACTTCTAAATTTTCCTTAGATCTAGATCTTCTAACCTAGGAACATAGGGTCTGTTCTATCGGAGAGGGGCTAAGGGTCTAGTAGTTTCACTGAGTACTTGTAGCTAGTACTTAGGCTTAGGCTTGATATTGTTAATTCTAAAGTTTGTTGTTCTATTAATTGTATAATATTTTAAAGTAACGGAGCAGCTGTCTAGAGGGCAGCGGCAGGGTTGCTTAGAGGCGGAAGGCGACTAAGGAGCTATTTAAGCAATTACTAGGTTCGCGACTAGTCCTAGGTAAGTGCTCGGACTTACTCTTATAATATGTTTAAGCTTTTAGGAGCATCGTTGTAGTTAGAGTCCAGCTAGTGCTTAAACTAAGCTACTAGCAAGTTGTCGTTTTATAGTAGGCCGTCGTTGTTCTAGATTATGTCCTTCAGGTTATTAGCATTATTAGTAGAGCGTTGTCCTATTCTTATAGAGCGTACTTTAGGTACTATCGTAGTAATTGTAGTTTTATTGTTTTACTTCAAGGAATACTTGTCTTATTATATAGTTATATCTAGAACTTACTAGTCTCTAGATCTTCTTAACTCCTTTTTAAAAAGTACTACTTAGACAAGTATTTAGTAAGGGCCCTTAGCTAATTTTCAGCTCGTTTTTCGCTTACGCTTAACACCTCTCTTTTCACTACTGTCGGCTATATATAATACAAATATAGATATAATCAGATATAAACTAGTAGAAATTAAAGCTATTTATAAATTCTATCCTTAGAAGTTATTATCTCTACTATACTTAACTACCTTTTCTAGAGTATTTCTAAGCTCTATTATTACCTTATCTATTACACTCTAGGGTACTCTTATCTACTCCTCTATCTATAAACGCTTAAGATGTGCCTTATTTCTTGGTTAGACTTTTCTCTTCCTTAACTATTACCTTATATACCTCTAAATCTACTCTATTAGGTTTATATCTAGTAACTAGGGAGGGTAAAGGAGCCGCTAAATAGAATAGTAGAATAATACCTCTTTAGTTACCTTATAGCTATAAGGGCTAGCATTATCTATAACTAAACGTATAATCTTCCCTCTCTCTATCTTACGTAGTTCCTTATACTAACAGAACAACTTTAGCTTAAGAAACCTCTCACAAAGCTAGTACTAATCCACCCCCCCTTTACCCCTGTCTCCTCTCTTATATACCTGTTTATCAAGGTAATTATATAGTTACGCTCTCTTTCCAGGTATAGCACGTCCTTTACTTACCTAGTAGTCCCCCTTCGCCTATTCTAGCCGGTTGAACTCTCTTTCCGCTTAGTGTAACTATTATGCGTTAGCCTCGGCTAAATACTTCTCTACGTCCTTGACTTCTTATATTATTTCTAGGTTAAATATATAGTGAGGACCTTAACGAGAACCAAGGTAGATTACGCTAAAGAACTAACTATCTGAGTAGCCCTTTACTATCTTTGTTTATATATCCTTATAGTAGTACTCGTCCTGCTTTTACTAGTACTGATCCGGTCTATCGTCGAGTTCTATATATAGTACTATAGCATCTATAAATATAACTTAAGAGATATCTATCTTAAGGAGACGTTCTATACATTTAACACACGTTTCCATATTTTCTAGAGTAAGTTTAGGCTTCTACCCCCCTTATATAAAGGAATAACTAGCGTCGTATAAGATTTATTAAAATAACGATTCTAAGACATTCTTACGCTTGTCTATGTTGCCCTAGAGACTAAGCTCACAAAGGTATATAATATTCGTCTTCCGCCGCTTGTCTCTGTTATTTATAACCTTGTCAATGATACGTTTACATAACTCTAGGGTAACTTTACGTGGTTAGCCTAAACGAGGTCTATTCTAGACGACAGAGGGTACTACAAGGCGTTAACCCCTTGAATTCCCGTTCTAGGTACGAGAAGCGTTCTCTCAAGCCCTCTTTCTCATCTTCTTAACACCACTCTCTAAAATACACACCTATTCTAGGTTTAGTTATACCTATAAGAGTAACTCCTCCTTATTAGTATTCTGTCCAGATCTACTAATAATTTAGATACGTTGCTAGATAGAGCATTCCCTACGCGTCGTCTTAGGTATACGTAATACACGCCCCTTTAATTTTCTCGTTTTTTTTACTATGTTAGTATAGTAGTTGTAGAATAATTAAGAAGTGCTTAGTAGGTGTTTATATAGTGATCGCTTCATTTTAGTACTAAAAAAGTAGTGACGAGCTAAAGGGCCCTCACTAAATACTTGCCCAAGTACAGCTAGGTAATTGAGGATCGTAGGGTCCTTCTATTACGCTAGATAGACAGGCAGGGAGATTATCTATAGCCTTCCTAGGCAGTGTTAGTAAGCTTAGAATAATATAACGATACGTATAGCTTATAGACTATACACGAATATACAACTACGCTAGGTATAAGTTAGGTACTATAGAACTGTCTATACGAGGATTCTAAGCTAAGGAGAGAAGAGAAGAAGGGACAGGAGCCTAGGAGCTAGAGGCTCTTATATACAGGAGGTTGTACTAAGCTATAGCTAACCGAGCTAGGCTCGGGAAGCACGATATTCGCTAGGTTCTAGCCAGGGGCTAGTCTAAGGTGTAGTAGCGGTTAGAACCGTTATAATAAGACGCTATTCTTTACTTAAGAGAGTATACCTTCTAAGTAGTATCTAGAGAAGTCTATTTCTAGAACTATCTTATTATCTAGATTAAACTAAACTAGTACTAGAGCCTCTATAAAAGCTTACTTTAAACGTTCGAAGGCTCTATTTCTCTTATCTATCTATTAGAAAGACACGTTCTTCTTAACAAGTCTATAGAGAGAAGCTATAATCTATAAAAAATCCTTAATAAACTATTAGTAGAAATTTATAAATCCTAGAAAGCTAAGAACGCCTTTTATAGTTATTAGTACTTTCTAATCTATAATAGTCTATATTTTTACTAGGTCTATCTATAAGCCTTTCTCTACTTTAATAATAAATCTAAGATACTTTACTAATTATACTTTAAATTTATATTTATTAATATTAAGCTATAAGCTAGTATTCTAAAGTCTTTATAATATAGTTTACTACCGAGTCTACTACTTAAAATATATATAAAAAACGTCTATATAACTCTAGTAAGAATCTATAATTCTTAATAAAAACTAATAAAATTAAAAAATCTCCTTAGTTACTATATAAATAAGTAATATTAAGATTTATAGACGCTTACTAGCTATAAGTAACGATTCGCTTAAAATTACTCTTATATTTATAGAGTTTTTTTAATTTCTTTAATAACTTAGCTATTATAATTAGTAAGTATCTAAGATTTCTAATATTACTTATATATATAGTAATAAAGTAAAGTTTTTAATTTTATTAATTTTTATTAAGAACTATAGATTTTTACTAGAGTTATATAGACGTTTTTTATATATATTTTAAGTAGTCGACTTAGTAATATAGTCGACTTAGTAGTAAACTATATTAGTACTTTATAAATATAATTATAGTACTATTTATAGATAATATCTATAAAGACTAAAACATCGTCTATATACGCTAAGATAAACTTATCTAAGAACTCTTAGAGCGTATAATTAATATACTATTAGAATATACTTAGAGCGTTTATAAGTTTAAAGAGAGTAACTAGCTATTTAAAAAGTCTAAAGTAAGTCTAGAAAGCTATTTTCTACTTATCTTCTTCTTTAATTAATATTTTATAAAATATAGTAATAATATCTATTTTTATAAACTATTTAGCTTTTCTAATTTAGTTAAGTGTTTCTTAAATTAAGAGTAATAGATAATAGTTCTTATAGGTTTACTTATTTAGTACTCGATAGTTATACTAGAACTATAAACCTTCTTCTAGCTTTTATATAATAAGTACTAGTATAGCTACTAGAGAGTTACTTACCTAAATAGATTTCTTATCTAGTAGCTCTATAAGAGTTTTATAGAGTACTAATAGCTTGTCTCTTAATATACTAGTAACTTATTAACTTCTCTTCTATCGAATACTAGATAGAATTCTAGAATAATCTAGATAGACAGCTTTATTCGTAGGTCTATATACTTCTTTTCCGCTAATACTTTTATAATATTCGCGAGGTTTACTATAATAATCTATAACTTACGTTTCTAGTCTATAAGAAAGTAGAAGATAGCTACGCTTACTTATCTATAGAAATAAGAATTTTCTTCTAGCTTACTATATACTTCTAATCTAGAGTCTTAGAAAAGTAACTATTCTTTTTTAGTATTAAGTAATACTTACTTTTTTCTTAACTATAACTTTCTAAGAATTATATTATAACTCTTAATTCTTAGAACTATATAAGTATAGACTTACTTCTACTACTACTCTCTAATATCTATACTAAAAGATATAATATATAATATAGTATCTTCTATAATACTCTCTACTAACTATAAGTACTTTAGTTTAATTTATATATAAGAGAGTTAATAATAATAAATAAAAGAGTCTAAAATAATTCTATAAACTAAATACTCTAAATCTACTAAGGCTTATAAAGTAGCTACTCTATTTACTAAAGCTAATATAAGAAGAGGTTTTTTTATCTATATATTTCTATTTAAACTACCTCTAAGTGTCTATTACTAATAGCTCTCTTTATCGCTTCTATCTACGCTTTCTAATCGAAGTCTCTAGTTTTCTAAGTCTAAGGTAAGCTTATTATCTTCTAATTCTAGTTATACTTCTTTAGCTTCTATATTTTATTTTTATATTATATTTACTTTTACTAGATTCCTTATAGATCTATATAGACATTCTCGAATCTAATAACTAGAGACTCTATAATAGTAGTAGCGTCTAGTTTAGTATCAGTTTTCTAACTCTTCTTATATAACCTACTTTATATATTTAGTACTTATTATTATAATTTTTATAGAAGCTAGCTTCTAATCTATACTTTCTATAAATATTCTATAGATAACCGTTAATTCCTTAGTATTTTTACTATCTATTACTATCTAGAGAGAGTCTATAAGACGCTTCTAAGTAGGTTATAAAGAATCTAGGCCTATATATTTTACTAATCTAGCTTTATAGATCTATAAATAATTATTAGTTTCCTTAAGAATTAAGTAGTATAACTTAAAGTTCTACTATAAGAGAACTATTATTATTACTTATATAAGCTCGTTACTAAGTATATAGTCTAATAATACTTTTTTTATATTATTAGACTAAGAACTATCTTCTAATTTTATTAGTAGACTTTACTATTTAGTAAAGACTTCTAAGAATAGTTTTAATCTCTAATATAGATGTTCTAGCTTCTACTAAGTCTATTCTTTTACTTATAGGTCTCTAAATATAAAGTTTATTCTCTCTAGAAAGTTATAACTATTCGCTAGTTCTAGTATTCTATATTTATAAACCTAAGTATCTATTCTATAAAGTATCTTATCTTATAAAGATCTATTAAGTATCTAGAATCTAATAAATTCTATATAACTATAGTAGTCTACTTTAATCTTTATATATACTTATTAAAGCTAGACTTCTAGTTTATCTAAGTCTTTATAATACTCTTATAATAAAGAGAGAGATTTCTCTAGTTTATTATTATTATAAATTAATTATAATTATTCTTTCTAGCTTTTCTTCTTCTTATTTATAATCTTTAAATAATTAGTTTCTTATATAGCTATAGTTAAGTTCTATTATTTCTAAATATATCTAAGAAACTATAGAGGTAGCTAGTCTAGTATATTAGTTATCTCTAAGTTCTCTATAGTACTATAATACTTTTAATAGCTCTTATATATATCTATAGTTTCTATAATACTATTAAATAGCTCTTATATTTCTAGAGTTTTCGTAATACTATTAATAGCTCTTATATTTCTATAATATCGTTAATAGCTCTTATATTTCTATAGTTTCTATAATACTATTAAATAGCTCTTATATTTTCGTAATACTATTAATAGCTCTTATATTTTCGTAGTTTCTATAATACTATTAAATAGCTCTTATATTTCTATAGTTTCTATAATACTATTACTAGCTCTTATATTAAGAATAGAATCTAATATTAGAGCTTATAGTAAATACTATAAATTAAACTATAGAGGCTATCTATATATAAGAAGATTCTATTATTCTTTCTAAACTAGAGCTCTTATCTTCTTATATACTTATATTACTTATATATATATACTATTAAGTATATATATATATATATTATTAAGCGAATATATAGTTATTAAGTATATAGATTATATATATATATTACTATTATAGATGTCGCTAGATATCTAAGACTACTCTATAAGTATAACTCTTAATAAGTACTAGCTAATATCTTCTAGAGAGCTGTCTAGATCTATATATAAGACTCTTCTTTTATAAGATAGTATTATAGACTTTCTAAGTTTAAATAAACCTATAACGATTTAAAGATATTAATTCTTCTAGTTATAGAAAGAGATATTAGATATCTTTAAATAAGAGAAGTAGAAAGCTATCTTATAAAAATTAATAAGAACGACTAGAAGAAACTAGTACTAAATTACTTACGATTCTTCGCGTTATACTAGTTATAATCTACTTTCTAAAGTAGTTAATTAATTAAATTAATTAATAAACTCTATTATATTATTATCCTTATTAAATAGCTAAGAAATAAATATTTCTTTCTCTACTATATCTCTAAAAGAAACTCTCGCTATTTTAGCTTTTAAATAAGTAGTCTTAGAGCGCTTATATAGATAAAATATATCTAATTTTCTATTATATACTATTAATATTTCTAGAACGAAAGTATTATCTTTCTATCTAATTTAGTTAACTAAATTAGACCTAGTTAGAAGATAGACTTTTCTCTCTATAGTATTATATTCTTCTTATCTAACTATATTATTTTAATAAGTATAGAGAGTACTCTAGACTTTATATAATAGATACTAGTTATACTAAATCCGCGCGAGTATAGAAGCTTAAAAAACTATATTAAGAAGAAGAGATTATCTATAAATATATAGTATAACTCTAATAGTATATTAGAAAGACTTTTATAGAGTTTAAGTACTAATATGTTTTATAAGCGAGTCGTCTATCTAAGCGAGTCGCTTACTTTTTTAATCTAGTATTATTATAATATAAAATACTTAATACTATATATTTTGTTATAACTATAGACGCTATCTAGTACTATTTAGAAATGTCGCTATCTTCTACATCTAATATTTCTGTCTAATAAGTACGAGAATTATATCTCGTTTTACTATAAAGGCTATAGTGTCTATCTACGCGAACTCTCTTCCTAGACTCTCTACCTTGTTTCTAGTTACTAGTTTCCTTAGAAGTAATTAAATTAGCTACCTTGCCTACTATTAATATCTCTTAACTCTTAATATACTTCCTCTTACGACTTTTACGCTTAGTTATAGCCTTAGTTATCCTATATTACCTACGAATATAATAAATAGTAAGTTTACCTATTCTATTACGTTAACTCTCTAAATAACTATAACCTACTCACAATTGCCTAGCTAAACTTACTTTCGCTTCCCACGCGTTTCTAAGCTTGTAACAACTAGTTAGAACAAAATAACCCCTATTATAAAGCCACTTTCGTTAAAGTTGTAGATATCCTTCTCTTAAATACTATATTTCTCTTTAACAGACTATATAAGCAGGAACCATGGGTTAATAACTCGCAGATCCTCAGTCAAAGCTTGCTAACGATCATAAGAACGACTCTATTAAGTTTTAAGCTTAGATGTACGTTTAATAAAGTTGTCTAGCTAGTTCTTGTCTATAGGCTCTCCGTCGCGCTCTCTTAGTAGATTGTTAGCCATATCTCGTACTATATTCCTTGTAGGCGAAAACCCTCGCGAATCTAACTCTAATATATATCTAACTATTGTATCCTCCTCTGGCTTTGTAAGTTTTTTCGAATTAGGCTAGCAATCGCGTCGTGGAGGCTTTCCGGCGCGTTGATCGGAGAGAGTCTTTCGAGGAACCTAGTAAATCTTTGCAGCGCTTCGTTCGGTCAATAGCGCGTTGTTTTCGAGTGCTTAGGTCGCTAAAATGATACTAGCTTCTTAAGAAGGTAATTGAATGTTATAGCGTTGAGCCATTGTGATTTAAAGGTAGTAGATAGTACGCGACTAGGAAAGTAGGCGACTCGCTTAGGTGGGCGACTCGCTTGTGAAACACGTTACTATCTATATTTTATTATCTTCTTTTCTCTTCTTTTTAGTTCTACTAAGTTCTCTTAGCGTACGTGTATTAATAGATCTATTCTTCTCTCTAGATATATACTAATTCTAGAAGTATAAAAAGCTAATCTCTATAATTACTTAGATCTTAAATCCTATAGATATAGACTTATTTAGAATAGTTATAGCCTCTTTTACTCTACTCTTAAATTAGTCTATTACTTTATCTACTAATAGCTAAGAACCTAGTATCTAAATTTAACGATTTATTATAAGAATATATATATTTAATAGTTTAACCTTTTACTCTAAATAGTTAGTATATTTTCTTATAAAATTTAAAGAGAAACTAACCTTCTTATATAGATCTAACACGCTATTAGAGTATACGCGAAACTATATATATAGCTCTAGAAATCTATCTTTTACTATATAGTTTTTAATAGAAAAGTTTAGTATAAGACTCTCTTTCTTTTTCTAGTAGTCTATAAGCTTATAAATATATATTATTATATAAACTTTAATTCTAAGATAGATATAAATCTTCTCTTTTATTATTTCTATCTAGTTATTTATATATATATAAGGCTTCTATAAATTATAAGCTTCTCTAGAATAAGAGTTTATATTCGAAACTATTATATATATTATCTATAGAGGAAAATATAAGAGAAAAAGTAATATTAGTTTATTAATATCTATACTCTCTATAAGACTTATTTTATACTATTATATAGATACTCTTATCAACTAAAAGTAGGTTCTAGACTATTAGAGAGATATAATATCTAGGCGATAAGTCTCTATATCTATAGTATATACTTATATATTCTTAGATATTATAGTAGTAGATTAATATATTATTAAAGTTACTTAAGAGTAGTATTATTATTATTTAGAAGTTAGTATTCTATACTCTATAGACTTTATATATAGACTATATTTAATACGTTTCTAGCTATAGCTAAGAGAATATATAAATATAATTAACTTATTAGAATCTTATCTAGTTTTTACTTATTATATATTAGTATAATATATTTAACTACTAAGTATTTATAACTACTAAGTATTCGCGAAATATCTTAGTAACTATAATAAACCTTTAATATATTATATCTTAACTAAAAAATATATAATCTACTTAGAAGAAAGGTAGGCTTACTCTTATATTATAGTTCTTTTAAGATAGCTAGTTTAAAACTCTTAAGTAGAGTACTATAGCTTTTAATATTACTACTAAAACTCTATAAAGACGCGCGAATAGAATATAACTATAACACGATTACTAGTCTAACTATAAGAAGCTTACCTCGGCTAAAGAGAGTACTATTATCTAATATATTCTCGACCTTAATTCGTAAGAGTTTTCTTCTAGACTAGTAGAGGTAGAAGATATAGTAAATAAACTACTAGAGACGCGAGGTAGAGAGAAGGTTAGTAAGAACTAGACTAATATACTTTACTAGCCTCTTACTATCTCTAGTCTATAGTTATACCTCTACTAAACGCGTCGCGTTATTATACTATTATTATATATATCTTTAATAGTACTACTATAATAACGAGAAGACCTTTATAAAGAAGATAGACTTAATCTTACTCTTTAAGCCTATAATAAAAGCTAATTTAAAATACTAACTACTACTATATTAGCCTACGATACTAAAATAAAGAAGCTTAAATACTATCGCGATAGAATTTAACCTTAGTATAGTTCTTATATAATAAACCGCCTTCTAATCTATATTAAAGAAGAGACTCTTATTTAATAGATTCTATTAATAGATAGACGTAGTATACTACTAAGACCTTAAGCTATAGACTAAATAGTACTTCTTTTACTCTATTAGCGCTATAGAGTAACTACTATAGATAAGAATTAAGTATCTCGGTTTATTAATAGCGACGAGAGAATTAAATCGAAGTATAATTATAAGTATAACTACTAGCGAGCTTAATATAAAGATCTAACCTTAATTTAAGTCTAGTTTTAACGTATATAAGTAATAATTATAGAGTATAGAATCCTTAACGAAGATATTTATAATTTTAACGAGATAGGCTTTTAAATAGAAGTAGTTAGTATAGTAAAGGTAGTTATAAGCTCTAAGAGATAAGGTAGGCCTAGAACTATATAGCTAGATAATCGAGAGTAGATTATAGTTATTAAGATAATAGATATAAGTAGTATTATAATACTATCTCTAGTTATTTTTAAAGTTATTATATACTAAGTAGTCTAGTACTAGAATAGTCTTATACTATAAGATTAGTTAATTACTATAAGTAATAATAGCTAGACTAGTAATAATATTAGACTATACTAGCTTAAGTATATCTTTAATAAGTATACTACTAGCTATATAGTTAGTATATATA
>LKTO01000845.1:0-16455 GCA_001399465.1 Hymenoscyphus scutula
AGTAATAGATAAAAAGGTTTAAAACAATTCTATAAACTAAATACTCTAAATCTACTAAGGCTTATAAAGTAGCTACTCTATTTACTAAAGCTAATATAAGAAGAGGTTTTTTATCTATATATTTCTATTTAAACTATCTCTAAGTATCTATTACTAATAACTCTTTTCTACGCTTCTGCTAGCGCGTTTTAATAGAAGCTTCTAGTTTTCTAAGTCTAAGAAGAGCTTATCTTCATCTTCTAATTCTAGCGCTACTTCCTTAACTTCTACTCTCTATTTACAGGCTATATTTACTATTACAGGTCGTTATAGTAGTCTATATAGACATTTCTAAGCTAGATGACCTATAGCTCTATAGCGTATATAACGGCTAGTATAGAAGCGATTACTTCGTTCTTTCTTAGACATCTATTTAGCGCGCTTAGTACCTGTTGTTAAGACTTTTATAGGTGCTAGTTTCTAATCTATACTCTCTATATACGCTTTACAGGTAACTCTATTATCTGATTTTTACTAAAGAGTATCTATAGGTTATCTCTAAAAGGTCTATAGTGTTCTAAGGTTTCCTTAGTTCTTAGGCCGGTATATTCGAGCTTTATATACTCTTAAGCGGTCGTTCGTTTCCTTAATAATAGAGTAGTAGGATTTAAAGTCTAGTTAAGAAGAAACTATAATTATTGCCTTAACTAGCTTATCGCTTAGTATTTAGTTAAGGGATAGTTTCTTTATATCGTTAGACTATAATCCTTCTTCTAATTCTATAAGTAAGGCTTACTATTCTATAAAGACCTCTAAGAATAGTTTTAAGCTCTAGTAGAAGGATTCTAGCTTTTATTATACTCTTTTCTTAGCTTATAGGTCTCTAAACATAAACTCTATATAGTCTAGGAAGTTGTTACTATTAGCTAGTTCTAGCTTACCTTGTTCTTGTACCTATACTTCTATTCTATAGAGTACCTTACTCTATAACGATCTATTAAGTATCTAAAACTTAATATATTCTATCTATCTATAATAGTCGACTTTAATTTTAGCTTATATCTATTATAACTAAGCTTCTAGCTTATCTAATTCTCTATAGAATTCTAGTAGTAGAGGAAGTAATTTTCTAGGTTTATTATTATTATAGACTAACTATAAGTAAGCTTCCTCGTTTATAAACTATAGTCTTTTATTCTCTTAAGTAGTTAATAACTAACTTTACTACTCTTAAATATACTATAAGAACTAGACAGGTAGCTTATTTAGTATATCGCCTTTCTATAGTTCTTCTATTATCTATAAGTTCTATAAATACTATTAAATAGCCTATAAGTTCTAGTATTACTATAAAGGCTCGTGAATTCTAGTATTACTATAAATAGCTCTTAAGTTCTAGTATTATCGTAAATAGCTCTTAAGTTCTAGTATTATCGTAAATAGCTCTTAAGTTCTAGTATTACTATAAATAGCTCTTATATTCTAGTGTTTATTATAAAGACTCTTAAGTTCTAGTATTACTATAAATAGCTCTTATATTCTAGTATTATCGTAAAGGCTCTTAAGTTCTAGTATTACCTATAAAGGCTCGTTATTCTAGTATTATTATAAAGGCTTGTTATTGTTTTAAGAATCGAATCTAATATTAGAACTTATAGTAAATACTATAAATTAAACTATAGAGGTGTCTATATATAAGAAGAATCGATTATTCTTTCTAATATCGAGTCCTTACTAGCTTATATACCTAGTCTCTACATTCTAGAGGATTCTACTATATATTCTCTCTAAGGTTCTATTAAGTTAATACGTTGCGATTAATGCGTTGTGTTACTAAGCGAGGTCACGTGCTCACGTCGCTAGAGTACTCTAAGACTTACTCTATAAGTGTAACTCTTAATACTATTCTATCTAAGTCTAGTCTTATTACTTTTCTTAACTATTATAGAGATTATAGTAGAGGTTTTAATATATAGAGAGATTTTAGTATTAATTTATTACTTTCTAAATATTATTAGAATAGTAATTTTAATAATAATAGTATATTTATAAAAAGGCTAGCTTTTAGCTTCTAGATATATTATAACGATATATATATAAGGCCTATAGTATAGGTTATAGAATCGTAGAAACTATTAAATATAAGAATTCTAAGCTAAGAAGAGAAGAGAAGAAGAGTAAAAGCCTAGAAGCTAGAGGCTCTTAAATATATAAGGTACGTCTAGCGTATACCCTTAGCTAAGAGCTAAGTAAGGGATAACTAAGTAAGGGATAACTAAGTAAGAGATAACTAAGTAAGAGATAACTAAGTAAGATATAGCTAAGTAAGGTAGAGTAGCGGTTAGAACCGTTATATATATAGTCTCTTAACTTTCTCTATATACTATATTAGACCGAATAGCTATAGTAAAATTACTATAAATAGAGAGTATTAATTAGATAAAAAATCTCTAAACTAATTAATCTCTCTACTTCTAATAATTTTAATATAGCTATTTAGTCTAATATATTATATATCTTTCTTTAAATTTATATAAACTAAATTTAATAGCGTAATACTAGTACTCTATATAGCTAGATTTAAGAGATATTTCTCTTACTAGGTTTAATATACTTATATATCTTTAGTACTCTTAATAAAAATTCTATTTATATACTTAGTCTTACTTTCGATACTATTTAGAATTTTAGCTTCTTTCTTAAAACCTCTAATATAGTTTACTATCGAGTCGGCTATATTACTAAGTCGGCTACTTAAAATATATATAAAAAACATCTATATAACTCTAGTAAAAATCTATAGTTCTTAATAAAAATTAATAAAATTAAAAACTTTACTTTATTACTATATATATAAGTAATATTAGAAATCTTAGATACTTACTAATTATAATAGCTAAGTTATTAAAGAAATTAAAAAAACTCTATAAATATAAAGGTAATTTTAAGCGAATCGTTAGTTATAGCTAGTAAGCGTCTATAAATCTTAATATTACTTATTTATATAGTAACTAAAGAGATTTTTTTAATTTATTAGTTTTTATTAAGAATTATAGATTCTTACTAGAGTTATATAGACGTTTTTTATATATATTTTAAGTAGCTAACTTAGTGATCTAGTCGACTCGATAGTAAACTACGTTATCGAAATCTCTCTAATAAAGTTAAAATATTACTCTTTTATAATATATTTTTTTAAATTAAAAAAATTAAATTCAAAAAGGAATTTTCTACTATAATAGCTGAGAGTAGTATTTAAATCAATCTAGCTTTAACTTTTATTATTTAAATCGCCCGAGGAGGGGCTCGAACCCTCAACCTTGGGCTTTCATTTCAGGATTGAATAAAAGGCCCACGCGCTAGCCAATTGTGCCACCCGGGCTTTCTTTGTTTGATGTGCTGCGATCAATTATTGAATCATATGTACATTCTAAAATAAGATTAAGTGGGGTAACAGATTTTTTAGTTGCCGACAACATGCCGCGGAATAAGGTTACGTGTGGGTATGGGTGGGGGCGGATCAATTTTTTTTTCCGTGTTGCAACCTCAGCGCTCCTCTATACTACAATCCCTCTTCTACAACTGTTGCAACGTAGGCCAATCATCTATGGCATACTAATCGTATACTTATGCATGGTCTCGTTAACCATTTACTCATCTCGTATCTCTCTAATATCTAATCCTAAGTTTTCTGTCTGCATTTAAATGTTGATAAATACTATGCTATCACCCTACCTACTCGAGTGTATCCAAACCTAAATTCTCCCAGCAAACAAAGGTTAGCCTGTAGCCAGGACCTAAGAGATATGATACAATCCTTTAAGTGTGGGGAGTATTAATCCGGGAAAAACTCTAGTACACCCGGCTTGGTGACGCTCGATCCGATTTTCTGATGACAGTCTATAGAAGCTAGGACTGGCTAGTTTATCGTGGAGAGAGCCCTTTGCATTCCGAGGCTCGTGTCTACAGGTATTCAAATATGAAGTATCATGGATTTTGAGTTGTAAATGTCCGTCGGTGGTTTCAGGCAAATAACTAACTCTTTGATCCTTTCGGGGAGGAAACCAACTCATTTACATCGTAATCTTTCCGACTCGGTGGATCTAAACATATGATATTTGACACCGAAAGTCCTATTCGTCGGGTTCAGCGACATGCACAGGGCGAAGCATACATCTAACCTGCTGACTGGACTAACCCCCTTTCTACAGTTACTAAATTCTTTCACCTTGACGCTTGGCCCTGTGTAGGAATCTAAAACTGGCGAGTATGTTCATTTAGTTTTCAAAGACGACCAGTGGGACGAAGCTCAAGTTGCTCCACGAACATCTTCTTGATTTCATATACTGCGAATGTTTACAAGAATAGTTCTTTGAATTCTCAGGAACAATCTCAAATAATTTTCTCTATTCTTTGGGGATGTTTTGAAGAACATTTTTCTCGGTTCGAAGAAACACCTTCAGATCCTTCAGATCCTTCAGATAATAGTATCTAATTTGGAAAGTTTCAAGGAAGAGTTTTTCAATTCTCGGAAATAATTTAACAATACTCTTTGAGAATGGTTTAGAGAGCAGTTACTTCATTTCGGAATTTTACTAAAGTAACATCAATAATTATACAAGAAAAGTCTTACAATAAGAAAGATGTGTGGCAGCAAGCAGTGACCGGCATCTTACTTTTTGACGGCATCAAATGTCTGATTTTAAGTTTATTTTAATAACTTTATATACCGTCTGCTGCGGAGCAAGCGTATTCATAACTGAAAGTGAGGGTTTTTAACCTTTGGAGGCGAGTCAGTAAAGTGCACGCAAAAAGTTTCCATTTAAACCCACTTTGAGTTCTCTATTGAAACTACCGTCTCTACATTGAAATGGGTACTCCAAGTTCAAAGAAAACAATTACGTTGGAGATATACTACTCTAATTATTTATAAAAGGGCGAGTATTGGTTTTCGTTATATTCTAGGCTATATACACTCTATACACACCGCATCACTTCTGAGTTTGATATATAGATACGGTCATAATGGAACAAATATTATCGTATCATTTTCAATTTTGAGAAGAAATGCCATCTTTGAATTATGTATACAAAACTGAAATTAGCTACTTTTTAAAGCTTAATTATTTGAAATTCGGGTTTATATCGCTATATACTCGTTTAGAAGTTCGTTCAATCGACAAGTGGGGTGTAATAGTGCAATTTCCCAGCGAGACCATATAAGAGATGAATTCAAATAGCTCTATATACCTTAAAGGAAAAAGGGGGGTCTAAGAGAGAGTTCTATAACTATACTCAAATTCAAGCAGTCCAATAACCGTCCTAAGAGCGTCCCCTTACCTAACTATCCCTTAGAATCTAGAGTATCTATTACTAAGATAGTCTAAAATTTTAATAATTAGAAGATTATCTAGATAATAGATTATTATAAAAATAAGAGATTATACTTACTAGTCTTCTAGTGTAAGGTAATCATAAAATAATAAGTAAATATAGAGATAATTTTTTTATAGTTCTAGGTTTTTAAAACTGTTCTAGAACACTCTTGTTAAACCTAGGATTATTTTAGATCTAGAAAAGAGGTATAGACAGAGGTATATATAGACTCTTTTACTTACTCGATAGCGCTTATAGAGCCTAAATACTAACGCTATTATATTATAGAGTTTAAATTCTATCGATTTAGCGAAAGTTTACTTACATATTTAGTATATAGCTATAGTATGTCGTTATAGAGTAGGCGGTAGCCTTTATATAGCTACCTGTAATATAAGGCAGTATAGAGTAGAGAATAGATAAATCCTCGAAATTCTAAAGAGCTATATAGTCTATATACTCTAACTTTAGAATAGTTCTAGGATAGTCTAAACAGATTTAGATAGTTTCTTATATCTAGATAGTTTTCTCTCTTTTAGTAGTTAATTAAGGACTACTATTCCTTTTCATTTTGATAGTTAATTTTCAATTGATAATTAAATGTTTAGACTAGGGAGAGATTATTGTATTTTATGCCTAAAATGTTTTAACCGTCGAACGGAGGGCCTATTTATAGACTGGTTAGAAAGTGTCACTTAGACCTCACCTTTTCCTTTGAGGTAGTCTAGAATTTCACCTAAAACTCTAAAGTTTCGCTTGAAAATACACCAGCGTTTCAATAATCAGACCTAGATAGATATCCTGTATCGCTCTAAAATAGAATGTTATGTGAAATCTGACCTAAAATAATTATATTCGGTTTATGTTTCCATTTCTTTTATATTAGTTCTTTTATCTTTTACTTTACTACCTTAGTATACAGGTGAAATTTCCATTACTACTAGAGGCAAAAACATATAGAAAAAAACTTGAGTAACTAATCCAACAATTAATATATACTATCTACTTCTTTTACTATACTTACGCTCAAATTTCAGTAAAGTTTCTAGAGGCTAAACCTTAAATAGCGAGTGTATACCAGGTCTTAGCGTACCTTCGGAATAGAGCAGAATTACCAAATCGTTCTGTATAGCCTCTTTGCTATAGTTCTCTCTATACTATACAGATTGTATATACGAATCATCAGAAATGGCCTCCGAAAACCACTCTGCTCTGCGCCCCCACTTCGCTCAGCCAAATCGTTTCGCGGCTTAGGGAAAATAGCTTACGTCCAACCCCCACGACCATAAGAAAGGAGAGACTGTATTGAAGAACTTTTATTGACTTTTCTTTATAAGAAAGACCTAAGACTGTTAGGCAATCTTGTACAGTCATACTTAGAGCGTAAAATCTCCTATGATAAGTTGAAACGAGGAGTCAACCCTGCAACCAATTAGTTGAGAGCTTCCAAGAAGCAGAAAGAGAACCTACTAGGAAAGACTAGTTTACTAGTTATTAGATGGCGTCCTATTGATGGAAAAACTTCAGATCTTTCGTCGCCTCCTACCTGTTTGACTGAAAAGCTACTACAAGGAACTCGACTTGCTTCGAATACATCTTTGTTATTACTTGATTACTTCTATGTTTGAAACCTTTTCAAGGACCGTGAAAGACAAAGAGGCAAAGTCACTAGTTACCAAGGCAAAGTAAAACGTGTTATAGAAAATACTATCCATTCCCTAGCAATGATTGCGGAAATCGAGGCAGTACGACGAAACATTATAGATATAAAAAATTAGTAAGGGAAAAAAGTAATAATTGTTATTTAGCATATTAAAGAACAGACCCTTTGCTCTTCAACTCTTACTTCATTCCAAAACAACCTGAAACAGTCCAGGATAAGGAAATTTACTACTCAAGACATCTTAGAAGACTTTGGCTCCGGAGTCTAAGCGAGACTAGTCGTACAAGGCGAAGGCATCCGGGAACAATGGACGTGATACGACTTACTCTGCTGATTTCATGATTTCGGGAATTCACAGGAGAGAGTAGATGGGCACTACAGTTGGTATCAACAAAGAGTATTGAAGATATATTTCATACCTTCTAACAAAGGCCCCACTTCTTCATCCTAGTCTCCAAACCATCCAAACCATTCTCCAAACCATCCCACCATTGCCGACCTCACTCGGAAGAACAAATCCTATAATCAAAACTAACACCCAACAAATGTCTCGACCATTGTGGATCAGGAGTTTCCTCAGATGGGAGTATGACACTTTCTCCACCAAGAGATGACTCGATCGAAACCTCAGTCCTGATCTTGAATGTCCCTTTACCACATGGCAAATCACGACCTTGACTTGGTGTAGATGGATTCATGTATTCGTGATAGGTTGGGAAGTCTTCTGATATGGTGGAGTTAGAGGTATCAAGTGGACCTTTGATGTGGACCGAATCGACAATCTGTTGTTAATGGTATCATTAGCTTTGTAAATTTAGAAAAAGAGAAAAAGGTAAAGCATACATCCTTCTGTTCCGGAATAACAAAAGTAACCTTCCAAGTAGCCACCGCCCCATCAGCAAGCTTATACCTCGAGTCAATGACCGTCGCATTGATATGTAATCGTGGATACAAAGGCCCATTGTAATCAATTTGCCCCACGCCGGTGTAGTTGTAAAAGGCTTCATACGACCATTCTGTCTCGCACACTTTGTAACTTTCAGACTTGTCAATCCCAGGCCCAGCTTTCGGATTGATCGGGGCTCGGAGACCAATGTGCCAGTAATTTATCGCTGCGTCATATGCATAATCGTAGACGGGTGTGCGGGACATGTGGTTGAGGAACACGCTATCGGCGTTTGTTGATGGGCAGCCGTTTCCCGAGTGGGAGAGGAGTCTTATCATCCCGTCTTCCGGCCAGAGATTCCATGGTGGAAGGGCTTCTCGAGGAAGAGGGTTTGCGGAAACAGACGTGATGCCGCAGGTGAAAGCTGAGAGGAGGATGTAAAGATTCTTCATGATGATAATTGGGGTTTTTTGGTAGGATGATAATAGGGTCTTACATGAAATTGAATGGGATCTAGGGAGAAATTGTAGCATATTTAATACTTCAAGTGATTCAACTGTGTTTAGCTTGAACGAAGACACAAAGGAACCATACCGTGGTAACTCCAATACTGCATAGATTGAAAAGAATTTGCCTGTAGTTCTCGCCAGAATCGAACAGGTCATCCGACCTCCAAGTCCGGAGTGGAGTTGGTT
This sequence comes from Hymenoscyphus scutula, assembly GCA_001399465.1. Taxonomy (NCBI): domain Eukaryota; kingdom Fungi; phylum Ascomycota; class Leotiomycetes; order Helotiales; family Helotiaceae; genus Hymenoscyphus; species Hymenoscyphus scutula. Next base: position 8,600 of record LKTO01000845.1, read on the forward strand.
GTTTGCATCACATCAACAACAGCAAGCTCGAAATTCAGCCTAGGTGAAAAGGATTCTTTAGCATACTCCGAGCTGGTAAGAAATCCCGCAAATAAAGTACTTAGATAACAAGAGGCACGATGGATGCCCAAACCACTCTCAGCATGCTTGCAACTTGTCTAAAAAGCTATTGTGATTTCAGAAATAGCATGAATGTAAAAATTCCCAATTGCAAGAATTCAGATGTGTTGGTCGATCGGACTGCGATGAAATATTGGTTTTGTGCGTGTGAGCGTCAAGAACTTGTTCTGCGCTTAGGAAACACCCTCTTTTTGATCGGAAGTTTCTTGTTTCCCTTCAAATGACAATTCTTTTTCCCTCTGCACTCAGACGGCCTGGAATGCTGTATAACCTCTCTCCATGCTGATGCAACCCCTCACTACAACAACCTCTCGAAGCAGCAGTTAGGTAGTCGACTTTGCGGTGTGGGGCAATGAATATTTGGGCTATCCAATAAGCACAAGAAATATACGCCCTTACCCCGCAAAACCTTAAGCGGGTAATTTCCATCCATCAACTTGTCTGATGAACAGCCTTAGGAGTACCTTGTTTCATACGTTGAACATTAGCCATCAATTTAATTAGGGAATAGAAAGAACAACTGCTTGGGAAAGCGCCTGTAGGACTCAATCACCAAAAAGCCGGTAGATTTTCTTGAACTCAGTGAAACAAACTGCGCCCCTTGTAAGGCTGGTGCTCTCCTGTGGTACTGTAGCCACCTCGGATAAACAGTTGACTGCTTGAGACTCCCATACCCTAATTGAAATTCAACACAATCTACCGGCAAGGTTCCCGTTGACGCTAGGAGGAACACCAAGATATATATTTTCAAAATACTGTTTTGTCCTTTCTATTTTCTATTCCATACATATGCAAGGGTTCGTGAGGTCATTCGTATTTGTAATGGTAAGCTACATGATTGGCGTATAGTGGGAAGGTACGAGAACAGTGCTGACATAACTTCCGAGACTCGTATTAATACCCTTTCCATTGGCAAGTGTGTGGACGGTATGGGCGGTTCCATGAACAATGGTTTTGAAATGCTGGAAATGTCAAAATAAGGTTTCATATTGCTCGTTGATCTCTGGTCAAGTTCACAAGCTGCGAAAATATATGCTGACACTGATCCGAGAAATAATTTGGCGCTCTGCACGAGAAACCTACACCAAATCTGCAAAGAGTATGTCCTAAACCCAGAAACTTTCGTATACCTCATCTACCATACCAACCTCTATTATCCCTCGTCAAAACCAATAGTTACCTGGAGGCTATGTGTTAGAACAGGATCAGTATTTCCAACGAGCGTTGCCACAAGCAAGCCCACAAGCCCACGAGCCCCTTGGCCGCTGCGGGAGGGTAAAGTTTTGATCGGTCAAATTTACACTATTGCTGCTATGCTCCACAATCTTTTACCAGCTTCGGCTAAAACTTTTCTCGTATATTTTAGAACAGCCAAGACATACCGTTAAGTTCCATACATGGAAGCCAGCGACATAACTATTTGGTCCTAGGTTATAATGCCATTTGATGTGAGTAGTGGAATAAGATATTGTACAAAAAAATACAAAAATGCCCTGTCAGATCTGACCCAATAAGATTGTGATTCCCCCCCCCTGATCTACTTCTCGCTAAAAGTTGTGGTTCGTACTCCTGGTTATTGTACACAAGATGGAAAGAGGTAGTAACAGGTAAATAAATAATTTACAGGCGCTCTTCCAGACCCTTCAACTCTCCTTTTTTTTGCTCGACTGTTAGAAAGAGACGATAAAGCCAAATGGAAGCTGAATTGAGTTAGGGCAACGCTGGTCCAATTCTAGTAAATAAACGATAAGCCTGCGCCTCAGCTGCGTATCCCTCGTGAGTGTGCCGTAAAAGCTTTCTTTACTTTTTAATATCGTCGGCAGCTCTCTTGTTTTTGTGGCGTAAAGTTTTTCATATTAGCGTCTATGCTGCAAGCAATACTAAAAAATGTGGTCTGTCCTGGGAAATAGAAGTGATAAAATTAGAAAGGATAATAGATTATCCGAATCCGGGTACCCCACTTTTACTTCAACCACCCACCAACCACCACTTCGGCAAAACAACCTCATCAACACCTGTAACATATAGATCAAAATGGATCCAGCAGCTTACAAAGCCTTCAATGGGGCGAGATACCTGATACCCGAGCAACCTCCTATCCGAGAAACCTCTGTTGTGGAGAATAAAGAATCCTCGGCGGCGACACAAAAAACCCCGCAATCGGTCGACCCAGGCGATTGGACAATTTACAATTCCGGTGTTTCAACAAACAGAGGTATGAACCTTGATCATGATCACGGAATGATCGGTGGTGGCTGGGCTGCTGCATCTGGTATTCTTCGTCCCCAAAAAGATCCAAGGCCTAGGTGGATGTCGACAACTGAACAGCAACCCATAATGTGGGGTAGTGCACACTCCGAGAAGGAAGATGAGGCGTGAGTAACTGGCTTAATTTCTCAACCTTTTAATGAATGAGTCCAGTTATCTTATTTTTCATTCGTGAACTTGTTATTACTTGTAGTTTTCTCATATTCTATCCACTAAATAACAGCAGCACACCCCGACCAAATGACCCGCCAACGTTGCCATATCCTCATCCTAATCTTTCACTCCCTCATCCAAGTCTGAGTCTAGATTTTCGAATATCTGTCACCCTGAGCCCTCGAATATCAGTCGGTCCTACTCCTTTTGGACAGAGAAATTGTGAGTACAAGCATTTTATGGACCCATCTTCCGAAGGTAGTTAAAAAAGCCCACGGATACTCACGACTTTCCGCGTGTATGCTACTCTGAGTGCCTTACAAGGATTATTTTAACACCAGTAGGGATATCTTTCACGGGCGGCTCATGGTCGGGCTCTTGGGGCTGTGGGATCGTCTTGGTACTATTATCTCTTCCACTTTCTCTATCACAAAGCTTACAAAATCACAGCCGGGAGGACAAGACAGCCAATTGCTAGTCCCTTCCGGAGCAGCCCGTCTCGAAACAAACTACCTTTTACAAACAATCGACACACCTCCAGCATATATCGCCATCAAAACTCACGGCTGGAGAACAGGACCACCGGAAATCCTCGAACAACTAGCTGACCCAATGAGAGCGGATGATGTCGATCCAAATTCCTACAAGTTTCGGCTCTTTGTGGAAATGGAGACGGGTGATGAAAGGTATAGTAATAAAATTAATTGTGGTATGTGGGTTGGGGCAGGAATGAGGAAAAGAAAGGAAGTGATATACGAGTGAGTGCTTATGAATGACAGTACGCTTTTCCTGTGCTGATGATGATAGTGCGTATCGCGTTTCGTGAGCACGGAGGCACGGGATTTCTCTTGCAGGGCCAAGAATTCGCCTTGCGATGGACAGATAAGAGCATTGAAGCGCTGTAGGTATAGAGGCAGATTGTCGATGCTGCCTTTCTGTTCGTAAAAGGACGCGTGGAGTTCGACCTGTCGATGAAATGCATCAAGGGAGGACCAAAATGGTTGCGAGAAGAGTCACACGAGGTCGCAATCACATACATTTCAATTATATATACCGGCATAACTCGTTTGCATTGTCTGATTCTATGTAAGAAGGATGGTCTTCCATGCTCCCCCCCGTCAGCTGAAACTATTTTGATGTCAAAATGATGGTTTCATGCTATACCGGTCCACGTCTCGTTTCTTAATTACTTGCCCATGGACAGCAAGCATACCAAATACCTTAGTTTCCGCTCGTAAGCAAAACATTCCAACTCGCTTCTTTCCATAAGTTTTAAACCCCCTTTCAAAGTACATTTTCCACGTCCAACTAAAAGATCGAGCAAAAAATGTGCGGGCAAGTAAGATAAATGACTTGGATGAGATTTCATTCAAGTACTAAAGAAGTATTACAACTGTGTGCTCGCTGCACATATCTAGGCCCAAAATGAAGAAATCAAAAAACTCCCATAGCTGCAAAGCCCAATGCCAATCATTTCACAATCCCCATTCTAATTTTCCCTTCCCAGCAGTAACCCTAAAGCCCCAAGGACACAACCAATTTATGCGTTGAAAGCCTGCCCCCGGAAAGTAGTGCGCTTGTAGTAGCCCTTGGTTGGAGCAGCTAATTTGGTAGAAAGGGTAGCAGTAGTGGCACCGGTTCCAGATGGAGTAGAGATACCAGTTCCAGTTGGAGGTGGAATAGAGGTAGAGACCCCACCATCTTGGGCCTTTGCCTTCGCGACGAACTCGTCAAATTTTCCGGCTGGGTTGACAGCAAAGACCATCCCCTTTCCACAGTGGGAGACTGGCTTCTTTTGTCCACAGTAGAACCAGATTGGTGTGGTGCGATCGACCAAGAAATCGACTGGTGGTAAGACACCGGTGCGGCTTTGGTTATTGAATTGGAATCCGGACTTGAATCCACCGGCTTTGGCGGTACACGGGGTATCAAAGGTAGATTCGGTGACGGTGTGGTTGGTGGAGTTGAAGTCGAATCTGGGGTATTATTAATATTTTGATTTTAGAGGATTGTATGGAGACATGAGGTTCTTACCGGATGATATCACCAATCTTAGCGTTCACATTGTCTTGCTTGTACTTGAGTTGCCCATCAGCACCAACGACGACGTTGATAATGGTTCCGTTGCCAGTTGGTGGTGGGGGAGGAGTTCCAGTTGGTGGGAGAGTAGGTGGGAGAGTAGGGGTATAGGTTGGCTTCTCTGTGAGTGTCTTGGTCACGGTCTCGGTGACACCATTGTTGATTTTTATTTCAATGTTTATAACGACAACATTTATAACAACGTTCTTTTCGTAAACCGCAACGGTGCAGTCTTTGTTGTTGGCTGGGGCACCGGTAGGATAAACATACACAGATGACTTGGTTCCATCGTAGACAACAGATGTGACTTGGCTGTCACCAGTAACGACATATGGGGGTTGAGGAGCTGGCGTATTGGCTTGGTTGTTTCCTCCTGGATAGCCGCCTCCTGGTGCAGTGACGGTTACTGTCTGATAGACAGTGGATGGAGCTCCATATGGATCTTGGCAAACATGTTGTTCGGTGTGGGTGCCAGCAGAGGCAACGCTGAGGAGACCGCCGAGCGTGGAAATGGTGGAGAACTTCATGATGAACGATAGACTGAAACGCTGGAAATTATTGAAAAAGATAAAAATTGTTTAGAGCTGAAGATCCACAAAGACAGAAATGTAGCGATTGTATGAAGGAAATGAGATAGGAAAAGAGAAGAGGAAATGAGTTAATGAGATGGAGAGAAAGGGGGTTGGAAGTCTTTGGGGCCTCAATATATATCAAGCCGATGGCAAATGTGTAATCCAGGCCTCCTGAATCGTGGCGGTCAGATTTTTGAGGCTTTGCCCGGTGTATTGTGCTGTTAGACAGTCATTGGGTGAGGTTTCATACCGAGCTTATGATTGGTATCCTCTTAACGATAAAGTTGCCGCGGCTATGTTCCATGTAAGCAAATAGGCGTCTCTTATCTGGTTCCACTGTAAATTAGACTGCTTAGTACAAAGTTTTTGCGGCCGCTTTTCTTCTCCACGTCGAGGGAAGAAGAAAGTGGGCTTGCTGAACATATGCCTGCCCCGGCCGTCACAGTTAGGGCTGAGTATAGAAGCTTACGCTAATTTGAATGATGGCGTGAGAAGCGTGGGTTTAAAGTCAGCGAGAGCTCTAAGCTTATTGGCGGTCGGGTATGTAGTGATGTGTAGCGGTCAGCATAAGCGCAATCTTGCCAACTGTACAACCACTGGTAGCGTTTGTGGCGCGCTTCCTGGTGCTCCCGCGCCTTATGGGATAGACAATTTTGATCTACACACTTGGCGACAACCTTATTCTAAATTCCTTGAAGATGCGGAAATCATGGTGGTTCTAGTCCGAAAGCTTGGAACTAGAAAAAACAGTAGACAGAGAAAGACTATCCCTTATAAACACAAAGTGCGGATGACTTCTTGGCCACTCTCATATAGTCTTGCCGTGACGTTAACTTCCCCTACTATAAGGTACGGGCGACCTGGTGCTGGTGCGCAAATGATAGACCAAAACAAAATAGGAACCGAGCCGTTGGTGAAGTCAAAAGATGTGTGGGTTGAAAAGTTACTTCGTACGCTCTAGTAATATATTTTTAGGGGGCACAGCCTCAAATTGTCGGCCGACCCATGTGTACGCCATCGAAGAAGGTCACGTGCACAAGCCGATCAATGCGACTTCACTCACCACGCCAAAACAACGCCAGTTGTTGTAACTGTTAACATTACTTAATAAGGCCTCATTTGCCAACATACCCGAAGGCAATCAAGTCAACCAATAGCTACCTCCTCTTCCTCTTGCATAATCAGCAAATCTCGTCCGGCACCGGCAACTCAAATGGCTCTATAGTACGACAATCCTACGGATCTCCTACCGGTCCACTGGAAATCTTAAACTATAGTATAGTTCATCTTAGGGCTCGCCTACCTATTATTCTCGATAAAATTTTACCTTATATAGTGTTTCCATTTTATATAGTTCTTACGAAAACTAGGCTAACTAAGTAGATTTCTCGTAGTTTTCTTATTTTTTATATAGTTTTAAACTTTTTTAGAAAACTACTACTTAGGCAAGTATCTAGTGAACGCCCTTCAGCTCGTCACCACTTTTTAGTATAGATTTAGCACTAAAACTAATCGATTTCTACTCTAACACACACTTTTATTTTTGTAATTGTTCTATAACTATAACTCTAAAATAGCTAAAAAACATAGAAATTCAAAGAGGCGTAAGGAGCCTATAAAGAAAACCAGCCGCCGCAAGGTCTCTGTCTAGTAGCGTACTTATATTATTAGTCGTATTAGACAGAATACTAATAAGGAAGAGTCACTTCTATAGGTAGACAGAGATAATAAGTCTTACCCTGTTTTAGAAACTAGGGTAAGGGATATTAGGAGGAGGGTAAAGAAGAATACAGCACGTACTTGTAATAGAAATACACAAGGTTAGCGTCTCTATATACTCTCTAACGTCTAGAATAAGCCTTATCCTAGCCACTCTCTCAAGCTCACCGATATACTATATAAACAGATTATCGACAAGGTTACGAAATTATAAGAGGAGCGTTAAAAGACTAATATTACTTACCTTTATAAGCTTAGACTTTAGAGTAATAGAAACAAGTAGAAGAACCTCTCTAAGTTCTTCTTTTAGTAAGTATTATACGACGTAGGTTACTTCTTTATAAGAGGAGAGGTTAAGCCTAAACTTACTCTAGTTCTTATAAAACAACGAGTTAAGTTAGCTAAGATACTCCTTGAGATAGACCTCTTCTAAATTATATAGATAGACACTACGTCCTTATATATAGAACTCGATGATAGACTAGATTAGTACTAGTAAAAGGAGGACAAGTACTACTATAAGGACGTACGATTAGAGATAGTAAAGGGATACTTAGACAGGTAGTTCTTTAGCGCTATCTATCTTAGTTCTTATTAAGGTCTCTACTATATCTATAAATCTGAGACTATCTAGGAGGTTAAGGAGGCTAAGACTTATTTAGCTAAGGCTAATATAGCTTAGCTACATTATATAGAGAAGGAGTTTTAGCGGTAGGAATAGGCTAAGGAGGACTACTAGGCTAGTAGAGAACGAAGAGTATCTAGAAGGAGAGTAGAATTATATAAATTCTTATATAAGATACTATATAAGAGAGAGAATAGAGGTAAGAGTAGAGTAGATTAGTACTAACTTTATAAGAGGTATCTTAAGCTAAAGCTTATTCCTTAGTATAAGGAACTATATAAGATAGAAAGAGGAAAGAAGATATATTTAGTTATAGATAA
>LKTO01000846.1:0-16436 GCA_001399465.1 Hymenoscyphus scutula
CCACGTTTCTGTTCCTATTCCTTAGGCACCAAGCAAGTCTTTTAGCCGCATTCGTTTCTGTGAGTAAGGGGCGGCGGCGCGCGCGCCAGTTCTCGATTCCATGCTCTTTAAGAATGCGCTTGATAGTGGTAGTAGAACAATCTAGCGCGCAGTCCTTCTTCACTTCTTCGTAGGTGCTCTTTGGGTTCTGGCGTACATAGCGTAGGATATGTCGTTCGTCGGTAAATGTATATGACTTCCTCCTATTCCCTTTATCCAGATTGGCGCCGTCGTTGCGTTGTGAGTCTTGGGAGATGGTGCTAATAACGGTGGTACGGGGGCAATTCATACGCGTTGCAATGTCGGTGTCTGTTAACCCCCCCATTGCCATCCCTACTATTTTCCCTCTTTCGTAAGGCGTGAGTTGCTTCTTAGGAACGTGATTCCCAGAAATGGCTCCTATAGGAGTACGTATGGGTAGCATTTTTTGGTGCTGTTGTAGGAAGGTAGGAAGTCGCGTAAAGAAAAGTTCGCGTTTTATGTCCGAGTGTCGATTAGCAGTGGAGACCGACTGTAGTATCCAAAATTCGGATCCTGCTTATTACGTACGCTTTTAGATTAACGAGGAGACAAAGGAGTTTAAAGGTATATTTATCGCTCTAGGACCTCTTCGCAATGCCGTCAAATATTTACGCCACTTTGCTAGAGTCGATGTAACATATACTCGATCAAAGTTTAAGATAGTATTAGCGATTACTATTACAATTAATGCTAACGACGAAATTCTGCCGATTTGTTAGGCGCTATTACTAAAGGAAGACAAGAAGTCGTGGAAGTGGTATTTTAGTTATATGGCAGGTGCCTTTCAAACTCTTCGAGTAACACGAGGATGTCGATAAATAGGTGTTAATTAGTAACTGTTAAAAGGGCCTACGAAAGTAACTCCTGTATAGCTTTCCGAAGGCTTACGCTCTAGCTTGTTGTTAGCATATTGTAGATAATATTGCCTTCCGGTATAGCCAGGAACCTAGGCAGCTATAGTAGAGACTTTGTCGTGCAAAAGAGGAGGAGACGTACTAAGAGGCTCTTTCTCAGATGGCGAAGTTTAAGAAGAAGTACTCTAACAAAACCCTCTCCGAATACGTTGCTACGATTCTGACTAATATATTCTTAGCATACGACATAATTAAATGCTAGGGACTTTCTCGATCCGGCTATAACACATCAAATATCGTTGAGAGTATAAACTTAATATAGAGCGAGATTCGGAATCGTCTACTAATACAATTGCTTAACGGTATACAGGATTAGGTTATGAAGACATTTTATACTCGTTGCCATCAGTCTGCCAAATACACTAAGGTCTCGAATAAGCCGTGGAAGCTTTATCTCGAACGATTAGAGTATGCTAGAAAGTGTAAAGTTATTCCTGCTAGTAGAGACGTATACTAAGTTACTATACCTAAAAAACACCGCCGCCGAGTTAACCTCAAAGAGCGTACTTACTCTTGCCTCTCTTTCCAGGATTACCAATCACCTGTGACGATTCTCAAACTAACTAACTAAGGTAACTGAGTATCGCTGGGGTTTGTTCTTGCAAAGAGGTTCAATCGCGGACTGGGTGTTTACTCGGAGGTAAACTCGTCACTTAACTACAAAGCTGTCAAGGTAGTGATAACAATGTAATATTGAGTTGAGCACGAAGCTCCTATCTAATGGCAGACGTGCCAGTCTTATATAGAACCTTCGTTTCCGGTTGGAGTCCCTCGCTTAAGAGGACTACCCATGTTGGAGTCCCTCGCTTAAAGGGAGTCCCAAATATTAAGGACTCCAATGGCCCCCAAGGACTCTATCACGTAAGGACTCCATCACGTAATCCGTACTAACATAATGAGATCCCGCACTAATGGCTTAATGCCGTACTAGTGCTTTACCAAGGGTTTATATACAAATAGTGTTCTAACCTGTCAGGACGCCGCCTGGTCTTCACTCATCACGTGTTAGCACGTGGTTCGTGACATCACCTTACTCACATGTAATTGCCTGTTGCCGGTATCTTACTATCGACGTCGTCTACTACGTACAAGGGGTATTGATTGTAACTGCAGGGATGTCGCCACAGTTGCTCAACCAATAGTCTCACAGCAAAATCACCTGTTGTTCAGGCTACTTTAAGAGTCAGCTTTTCCCACTCTTGTTTTAATAGTATTACTTATGAATATTCCTACTCCAAAAACACTGTATAATACTTCCAGAGATGACAGACTACATATACAGACATTATACTATAACGCAGGCTAGTCTGTGGATGATATCCTCCTTTCTAATGCAGGAATTACGCGCCGGCAAGTCTATTATACTCTTAACAATAGACCTACTCCTCAACACTCTACCGGCAGACACCTCCTCCTTAACACACCTCACCGCAAGCACCTTATCAAATAGGTCACTCAATCCTCTTTTACACGCGAGATTCCTTAGGCAGAGCTTCCACAATAGCTAGAATAGCAGACATAGTATAGAAGCACAGCTATTAGGAAAGCATTCCAGAAGGAAGGGTACACAAGAGTAGTACAAAGACGGAAAGCACCACTTTCAGATGTTAATAGGATTAAGAGGCTTAACTAGGCTATAGAGCATTTAGAATAGACTAATAAGCAATAGGATGAGATTCTTTAGAGTAATAAGAGCTAGGTACAGCCAGGGTATCATAGGAGGCAGTAGTGTACACAGCTAATTAGACTCTCAGAAGTTAATCACCCTGATTGCATTTCTCACAAATAGTAGAGGAAGATAGGATAGATGTTTTAGGGTTGTATAAGTGGTAAATATAGCAAAGGAGTAGGACTGTTCTAGGAAAAGTCTTAGAAAACAATCACTAAGGAATCCTATTATGAACATATCTTCCCAGTTATCTAGAATTACCTTTACAACTCTACAGATCCACATTCAGGGTTATTCTTTCAGCAAGATAGAGGACTAGAGCACAATACAGCATATACTCTAGCATATATAGCTGATAGAGGGGTTGTACTAATCTTTCATTACCCATTCTCTCCAGATCTGAACCCTATTGAGGATCTTTAGAATAGGATGAAGGATATTTTACAAGCATTACACCCTAAAGTACATAGAAACTCAAAAAAGCTGAAAGCCGCTGTTTTAGAAGCCTAGGAAGCTATTACAGACGCAGAAGTCAGGGACTTGGTTCATACAATACACCAGCAATGTCAAGATGTCAAAGATACTAATGGAATGTATACAAATTGGTAGAATAGTCCGAATAACCTCATTTCTTGATATTTGCCTCTGTGGTGCCACTCTTAAAGCAGCATGACAGTGGCGATGTTACAATCTTTTACCCCTGTACGTAGTAATTCTTCTACCGTGGCTATTTACTCTCGAATTATCGATCAACATATAGTACTACATTTAAGCGTTTTCTTGCGATTAATAACCTTAAACCAACCCCTGGCATTTTACCACCACCAAGAGAGCGCTACGTAGGACGACTAAAGAAGACATGTATCCGCCGAGAATATCGACTTTTAAATCGGAAGTGCTGCAATTGCCGAGAAGTTGGTCATAATTCAAGAACATGTACTAGAGTGCCATCTGCTCACGGGCGTGCGCAGAAGGCAAAAGAGGCTTAATTTATTGATAGGAGTGATAGTAACTCAAGCGACGACGAGTTCGTAGATCAGGAGGTCTTTCTTGAGGGTATTAACATCGGGGAGGAACCTACTACTCGAACAAGAATTACTGTCTATCGCCGAAGCCGAGTTTTAACATTACTTGAGGAGGATTTGGATACCGAGGATGAAGAAGGGGTATAAGATAAATTTAATGGCTTCTCGGAGAGCGAGGAAGAGGACTTTTTTGGCGAATCTATTTGTATTCAACGAGAGGAGCTATTTAAGCTTAACGAGGCCTCAATTGTAAGTGAGAGCGACGATAGCGAGGCTAAGCTAATTACAGATCGCGTACAACAACGATTTAATACTCCTGGCGGTAGAGGGATTAACGAGCGATTTATTAGGCCAGGAATCTTCCTAGAAGCTTTGAATAGGCAGGGTAATATTGAGAAGCGACGAGCGGGGGCAAGTTAGGGTATAATTGATGGATGTGAGAGGCCAGACCTCGAACAACTCAAAGGTGTGGGTTCAATATTTAATTAAGAACTACGTGGTCTGTAAATACATGTTCCTCCTCCATTCTTATACTAAGCATTGTATTTCCATTGCATTCGACAATGTTCCATAGCATTACCAATCTTCTGCGTCATTGCATTCTATCTTGTTCCGTGGTGTTCCAGAGGCGGGGTCGCTTAGCTTAGCGAGGGCTCTTGGCCCGAGCCCCACTATGGCTAACCCTTACACGTACATTACCTTGGTCCTTCTTCAACATCTGTTGCAAGTAGTAGAAGCCTGCGAGTTGATGTTTGCCTAATAAAAAGAATTGATAATATACCGTAATGCCTAAATTTTCTAACGGATTTCATAACGAACGATAGAGAACAACATCATTGTTGTTTTTCAGAAGAAGAAGAAGCAACTAGTTATAGCATAAATAATTTTCAGTTTCGCAATATACATTTTGACTTCAACTGTTGGTTAACGGAAATGTAGTCCCCTATAAAAACCAAAATGGGGATCCGTTGTTCTAATCAAGCCAATCAGATGTTGTGTTTTAGATCTTTTTGTTTCTTAGGGAAGGGATTACATTGGCCAGGAAAATTCAGAATTGGAAGTGGGGTCAGCCCCTTAGAGTGCGGCTTGTTTTCAGTTGCAGCTTATTTCTAGACTTATAAGATTAGATCTTTTTACTTTCTAGAGAATAGATTCCATAAACCAAAATCAGTATCCAGGTTTTATCTAGCCAATCAGATGGTGCGTTTTAGATCTTTTGTTAGAGAAGGGATTTCATTGGATAGAACTAGTCTATGTATAAGTCCCATAGCCAAAGTCTTCATCTTCTGCCAAGTATTAAGGAAAGTCCATTTCGTTTAATGATACGATACCCACGCGCACGGCAACTCCGTGTCAGCTCGTACTCAAGCTAATAAGAAAAGATTAGCACTAGTTCTAATCAGGATTAGAAGGGGCTGTGCAGTCCTAATCCTTGTCTCCTTACGCGCCGACAATCTGTGCTATTTTAGACTGGCTGTGATATACAGAAGGAAATGTTAGTGGGTATATACTCCGTAAACCTGAATCTGAAACTTGTTGGCAAAAGTCAGGTGACCGTGCCTTCGCTTAATCGTATCTGTTTTGCCCAAAACCACAAACCAACACTACGCTAACACCACGCTCAGTTGGTTAGAGCGTGGTGCTAATAAAGATACGCCAAGGTCGAGGGTTCGACCCCCTTAGTGATCAAATCTAGGAGTAGACTTCTTTTCTTTGACTTTCTTTTTTTCTTCTTCAAAACTGAGGTTAATACAAAGAAGCTCTCTGCTTATTGTTCTAAGTTTGGTTTCTCTATTTTTCGTTTTTCATTTGTCAGAAACACCCAACAGTTTGCAGTACACCAAATGGCTTTTGGAATAGTGTTGTGTGTGTGAGTGCGCCCAGTAATCAACGCCCCCTGGCCAGGTATTGGTCTAAGCTTTTGGTGCGCTCAACGCCGTCACCCACCAAGACTACACTCCTATCCCGTGTGACCATTTCCGTGAGACTGTGAGACTGTGAGACGAGTTTAGCACTTAGCATAGCAAGACAGGTCTAGCCTTGTTGGATTTTTTACATTGGAATTGATACTAACCAGTTGAGAAGCACTATGATGAGCAAGTGGCTCACTTGTGTCCAGTGAGATTGAAAAGAGTTGTGTTGCTTTTGCGGAGAATCAAGCCTAGTTTCCTAGGTGCGGGGTTAGCCGTGCCATCCCCAACCAGGGGTGTCTACCATTATCGTGCAGAGGTAGCTGATGAATAGATCAATCAACGGGTAAAGTTTCAAAATCTTATCCTCTAGTTTAGGTCAAATCCCTTGGCAGGGATCTTATACACAAGTACAGTCAGTAGTAGTAGCCTTTTAGTGAGTGGGTTAGGAACTGGAGTGTAGAATTAATCGCGATATAAAGGGGGGTGAGCTGCTCTGGGGCTGATAGCTGGGGGCGGCAGGGCATGGGCACACCCACCTTTCGCCCGATTCATCCATTCTGCGCACCCTACTCGGTGAAAATAATTCGTTCTCTACTCTCTTGTGCTACCATCGGTCCTGTCTGTATTCGGTCAAGGAAGGCTGAGTATGTATATTACTATTATGTAAGGCAAGGAAGCTATTATAATTCGTTAGATATAAATTATATAAAGTATAAAATACATCCTACTTATATAGTATAACCGCTCAGCCCCCCTTTATAATTGTCGTAGCTTAATAGAGCTACTAAGGTTAGCGGTCGCGAGATAAAGTAAAAAAGTGTAGGAACTTATATATAGATTATTAATAGTATTTTAGCCTAAAAAATTAGCTCCTTTAGTAATAACTTACCCTTCTCTAGAGAAAGATTTTATTCTTAGTTTCGATTATTTACCTTAAATATAATAACTCTAGCCTTTTACTCTAGCGCTTAGGCCTCTAAAGGTATATTTAATAGAGTAAGGAATATTATTATAATAGTAGCGACTATAGCTATCTTATCGGCCTTTACTATCGCTTAGGTATAGAGAGCTTAGCCTTTAGCGCCTTGTATAAGTCCTCTAATAATAAGGATTTCGAATATATCTAAGAATATTACTAAGACTAATTTTAAGGATACTTTAAGAGGCTGTACTAAGAAAATAAGAACTTTATCAAGTACTACTAAATTACTTGAGTAGTTATTTACGCGATCCGGTTATTCTAAAAACTTATTTATTATAACAGCTATATTCTAGAACTACCTAGCACTAGATCAGCTTGAGTCGGCTATTAAAGGCTAATTTGTCGCCTCGACTTAACTACGAGTCGACTTAGAATTTTTTAGCCTAACGCCTCTAGCCGACCCCGAGAACCTAGAAGTTAAGTAAGTTATCTAACTATTATAGTTTAATATATTTAAAGTTATTCTATTAAGTAGAAGTATTATTTATATAGAATACTAACTTAATTTATAGTATTATTATAATGATAGAGCTTACTAGTTATACGTTTAGGTTGTAGAAGTTATAGAGTAAGCTAGATATATAGCTACGTGATTTCCTTCTAAAATTAATACTAAATATATATATTCTAATATATAGTTATAATACTAGACTACCTAGAAGCTAGTCTACTATGTCTATTCTTAATTTGTCGAAGAAGCTTCTTAAGTCTATAAAGGCTATTCGAAGTGAACAGGAAGTAAGTTTTTATAACAAGAGCTTAACTTAGGATTTAAACGCTTATCTTCTAAAGAGGAACCGCCTACTTATATTTATTAGATATAGTCTAGGCGGGCTAGTTATTAAGTAGATATATCTCGCTCTTTCTAAAATATATATTAGTTTCCTTTATAGCTAATACCTATAATATAAGTAGATAGTCTATAGAGAGGTCCTAGCCTCCTAGAAGCTACTACTTAAAAGGTGATTTACTTCTAATATATGAAATCAGACTTTAGTCTATACTACTAGAGAGAACTCGAACGATAAGGATATTTTTAGAGCTTGTTATACTCTTATATTCTTCGGCGTTCCGAATCGAGGTCTCGACACTTTAAACTTAACTTCTATAGTTAAAGGGAAACTAAACGAGTACTTAGTATAGAATCTTAACCTGTCGTCTCTATTCCTAGACTACCTTTATAAACTGTTCTATAATTAATTTATATTTAAGAATTTATAAATTATCTATATTTATAAGACTAAAGAGACAGCTATAGTTAAAGTAAGCTCCTATTCCTATATCTTATACTACTTTAAACTAGAAAGCTACTAAATTTATTTATAGTAGTCTTCTAAAAGTAGAACTTAGAAAAGGATTAGATAGAAAGTTATAATAGTCTCTCGATCGTCTACTATCTATACTAGAAAGAATAAAAAGTTATATAATTAGTTTTTAATTAATATAGATTATTCTAATATTATTAAATTTAGCGATCCTTCTAATTTAGACTATATTATTATAAAAAAAAGGATATAGAGGTTAGTCTAAGATATACTAAGTATTATTAGAGAGCGCTTTATAGACTATAAAGAAAGTAAGTTTTAGTATTAGATAAGTATACTAGTATATCTACTAAAAGAAATATAATTAGAGCTATCTAATACTAAGAAAAAATATCTAAAAGCTTTAAATACTCTAGACTATTATAACGATTCTTAAACTAACTAACTAAGGTAACTAAGTATCGCTAGAGTTTATTCTTATAAAGAGGTTTAATCGCGAACTAGATGTTTACTCGAAGGTAAACTTATTACTTAACTATAAAGCTATTAAGGTAGTAATAATAATATAATATTAAGTTAAGTACGAAGCTTCTATCTAATAGTAGACGTACTAGTACTATATAGAGCCTTTCTACTTATAGATCTACTCTAGATTCTAGAACCTCTTTAGATCTCTAGAGGATTCTTAGAGATCTATTATATAATTACAATTATATAAAATCCTTAGATCGCTTAGCTAACCTAAGCGACCTGTCTAATACTATAAGAATATATAATAGTACTTAACCTATTAGAGCGCCGCCTAGTCTTTACTAGTTACGTATATACGTAATTCGTAATACTATTCTCTTCTTAGTCTAGCGTGTCTCTACACTTAAGTATAACCTAAGAAATATCGTTAGAAGGCTAGTAGCTCTCTCCTATTATAATGTTTTTAATAACACTATAAGTAGATACTTATAAAAAGAAGAAAGAAAGGTTTTAACTTACTAATAATATCGAAAGTATCTAGTATAAAGTTATAGCTTGTTCTTAATACTTCTTAAAAGGCTAGCGGTGTCTTATAGACAAGTCCTAATCTAGCTATTATACTAAATACGTTTATATAAAATCGAAATATAATAGTAGTAGTAATTCCTAGAATAAGAGTATCTCTACTAAGAAAGAGTAGGAATCTCTAGATACTTAGGAGAAGTGTCTATAAGATAAAGAGAAGGCTACTATAGCTAAGTGTTACGAATCACAGACACACGTGATGAGTGAAGACTAGTCGGCGTCCTGACAGGTTAAGCACTATCATATACTCTTATAGTATCAAGGGATCGGTTAGGTTAGCTAAGCGATCCAAGGATTTCATTATATCTCTATCACGTGACGTGCGACATAGCCGAACGGTCGACCATAGCGGCCACGAGCAGGAAGGTTCTATATAAGACTGGCACGTCTGCCATTAGATAGGAGCTTCGTGCTCAACTCAATATTACATTGTTATCACTACCTTGACAGCTTTGTAGTTAAGTGACGAGTTTACCTCCGAGTAAACACCCAGACCTTGATTATGCCTCTTTGCAAGAACAAACCCCAGCGATACTCAGTACCTTAGTTAGTTAGTTTGAGAATCGTCACACTAAGATCCTTCGGCTACGAAAGTAGTAGAAGTTTATCTAGAAACGTTATCCCTTCGTCTAGCAGCAAAACACTCACACTAGTAGAGGGTCCCCTGCCCACCACTTTGACCCTCTCACATCATTCGTCCTCTTCCAATTTGCTATATATTATATAAGAGCTAATACCTATTAGGTTATTTTACTAACTTATCCCTCACTCATGCGATACGCGTATACTTCTTCTGTGTAAAACACTAAATATAGCTTCCTTAAGCTCTACCTCAAGTCTAGAACTAAACGACTAGCCTGCTAGGCGTAAAAAGCGCAAAATCAAAGGTCTAACCCTTAAGGATATACTCTACGAATTTAGCCTACTCGACATAGTTTTCTACATACTATTCTAGATTAAGCATTCGCGACCTACAACTACTATTCTACCCTTGAACTTTCTAACACAACCCTACCTATACAACTACTTTACTCTTCTCTTTACCTCTAATCTCTTCTCGACAATTACTATAAACACTAATCGATATACGAATATACAACAGATATATATAGTAGATAGAGCCTCGCGCGAATAGTCGGACTTACTTATAGAGGAGCTATATATGTTTATAGGTGTTATTATATATATAAGAATATATAAGGAGCCTTAAATTCTACTGTATTAGAATATAGACTTTAATAAAAGACCTATATATATAATATCAGGGTATATGCCGCTTCGCTGCTTTAAACAAATTAAACAATATTGTTATATCTCTTGTCCTATATATAATTAAGAAAAGAGCTATCACTTACCTTCTAATAAGATCTAGTAGTATAAGGTTAAACCCCTAGCTTTATCGCTTTAATCTTCCTTTTAATAATCTTACTCGCCTTCTTCTAAAGTTAGTATTAATAAGCTTATAGTTCGTTGTTTTAGTAGGTAGGTTAATCTCTCTCTACTCTAATTACCTCTCTAGTTACCCCGCTAATTACTTAGGTCTTTACATATATATAAGATACTAAATAAGCTAATTAAACAAGGATATAAGATATATAGAATTATAGATCACAGATACTTATATAACTTCCTTTAGAGCTTACGAGAGAAGGGAATACAAGATACACTTTACTAGCTAGAGCTTACTAAAACAGTATACCTTATAAGGCACCTTGCTCTCTCTCTTCTATAACGTTGTCTTACTATTTATATAGATAATTACTTTACTTCTATGCCTCTTTTTATAGAACTAGTAGCTTGTGAGTTTAGTGTAATAAGTATAACACGCCTATATAAAGACCTCTCTTCTAGCTTTAAGGTGCTTAAGATATAGTTCGCTATAAAGCTTAAGTAGAATACTCTACTTATAAAGGTAGTTGATAACACCCTTTACTTAGCTTAGTAAGATAACAATATTATCTTAGTATTAAGTAATATATATACTATTTATAATATAGATGACTTTTATAAGAAGGTTAGGAGACGTTCTATAAAGACGTTAACTAATAGAAGGATTATACGACAAGTATTTAGTAATAGCCTAACTAGAGAACTACGAATCCCTTGCTTTATTAATGATTATAATCAGTATATAGAAGGCGTAGATTTAGCAAATCAGTTTAGAGAGTCTTATAAGACTTACTAGATTACCTAGAGGAATTAGTAGCCCCTCTTTTACTAGCTAATTAATATAGTCTATATAAATGCGTATAGATTATATCAATTATTAGTAAAGGAAAAGCCTCTTACACATTTACAATTTAGAACAGAGCTTTACTATAAGCTTTTAAGCTTTTTAAGCAAGGCTAAGCTTAAGGACTTACAAATTAGACTTAGTAGGAGACGTATATTTACACTTGAATTATAACATTTACACTCTTAGGAAAGGCGTTCTAAACAAGGCAATTGCGCGTGGTGTTTATATGAATCGAGGTGTAAAAGGGTTCTTAGGAAGGAGGTAAAGGATAAGATAAAAAGGTTAAGAGAGGGTTGTTAATTTTATAATATACTACTTTATAAGGAGAGGCATTGTTAGGAGCGTTTTCATTCTAATGATGCTAATTAGTAGTAATTTATTATATAATATATATAGAAGCGATGCCACTTAGCCCCTGTGACACACCCTTACTAGCGTGAGTGTTTTACTACTAGACGAAGGGATAAGGAAATAGCTTGTTAGAGACTTAAATTTATTAACGAACTTAACGCTATAGAGGAATTAGAAAAGAATTAACAGAAGGAACAGAAGGAGAGAGAGAAGTAAGAGGCGAAGGCTATCTAACTAGCCGCCTTCTATTATCACGAACCACGTGGTAACACGTGATGAGTAAAGACTAGGCGGCGTCCTAACAGGTTAGAATACTATTTGTATATAAACCCTCGGTAAAGCACTAGTATAGCATTAAGCTATTAGTGCGAGATCTTATTATGTTAGTACGGATCACGTGATAGAGTCCTTAGGGGCTATTAGAGTCCTTAATATTTAGGACTCCCTTTAAGCGAGGGACTCTAATATAGGTAGTCCTCTTAAGCGAGGGACTCTAATAGAGAACGAAGGTTCTATATAAGACTAGTACGTCTGCTATTAGATAGAAGCTTTATACTTAACCTTATATTATATTATTATTACTACCTTAATAGCTTTATAGTTACGTAACGAGTTTACCTCTAAGTAAACACCTAGTCCGCGATTAAACCTCTTTATAAGAATAAACTCTAGTAATACTTAGTTACCTTAGTTAGTTAGTTTAAGAATTATTATACTTTAAGTATCTAAGCTTAGAAGTTTAAATTATAATACCTCTAAAGGCCGCTTCTATTACTAGCCCTAGTACTAGTATTGTTAACATACTAATCTAGAGCACGCCTACTATGTTCTAGGATATAACAACTCTAGACGACGATAATAACAAGAGTATACTAGACGTACTAGAGCTATATAGGGTCGAAGCCCTAGAAACTATATAAGTTAAGCTACCTAACACCTACTATAGTAAACGACAAGAGTTAGAATCATTTCTTATATAAATAGAAATCTATTTTAACTTTAACAAAGATAAATTTAATAGTAATAGTATAGCGTCGCCTATCTTCGCTATCTCCTACCTTCGAGGGACTACTCTTAAATAGATATAACTATACCTAGAGGACTTTTCTATATATAAAGCCTTAGTAGAAAGTATAGCTAATATCTAATTAATATTTAGATCTTAGAATAGATTTAAAATTACTATACGCTAAATGTTTAGTAATATTAATATTATTAAAACAGTAATATAGAAGCTACTTAACCTACGCTAGACTAGATCTATAATTAATTACGTAAATAAATTCTAATGTTATAGAAATAGAACAGAGTAGGATTCTCTTACTCTTATAGAACTCTTCTATAGAGGACTTAACATTAAGCTATATAAAGAGATAGTACGATAAAACCTTAATTATAAAGATATTACTACTATAATCGAAGGAGTAATCTATTTAGACAACCGTCTATAGGAATTTAAGAAAACTAACTACTATCTAGAATTTAAGAAGTATAATAAATAGAACCGACTAGACTACTAGAACAACTAATAAGTAAACGCTATCTAGAAGAAGACTTCTAGAAAGTAAGAGCTATTCTAGAAAGAACGAAACTAACGTCGTAAGTAGTACCTATACTTTTTATATAGCCTGCCTAGCTATAGAGTAAGTAACTATTATAAGAAGGCTAATTCTTTAGAAAAGTATTAGATATATACTATAACTAGGAAGGAAATAGTATTACTTAAGAGATTTAATCTATCTAATAAAGAGCTAGAAGCTTATAGGTATAGAACATAAGTAGAGAATAAGGAGAACTCTATCCTTAAATAGTACTATAAGGAACGTTCTAAATTAGAGTATAATCTACCTCTATAATATAAAGTAGAGATAGTAGAGTTATTATTAGACTTATTATTAGAATTATTAGACACGTCTAGTTAAGGAAATAACTAGGATAATAACCCTTAAGTAGGAGAAATATAGGCATTTATAGAATGTTTTAAACGTAGTAACCGATAGGTAGACCTTAATAGAAACAAGTTAGACTTTTAGGCCCCTTACGTAACTAGAGAACAAGCTCTAGAAGCGCTAGAACGATTTCGAGTTTAGAACAACCTCCTAATAAGTATTATCTTTAGGAATCTCAAAAGTAACCTAGATACTATAGAAGAGAAACTAAATGTATAGGCTATCGAGAACATCTTCGAGTCTACCCTTAAGTTATAGAGAGAAAGGAATCAACTCTTTACTCAACTACAAGTAGGAGAACACTAGGCCTTAGAAGTGATATTAGAAGATGTAATTATATAGTAGCGTTACTACCTAAAACCTACATCGGACTAGGAATTAGAGAAATAGTTTACTAGTAACAAACCTGACTATAGCCGAACTATAGAATAGTAAATAGTCTATAGAGTGTCTAAAAGTAACTCCTAGTAAGTAATACTCTACCCTTAGAGGAATGACCTCTAAGTAGCGGAAATCAGTAAAAGAGAGCGTAGTTTCATAGTCTATGTTATTAGACCTGAAATCTATACTATGTTAGAAGACTAATAGTTAATAATAACTATAAAAATCAGAGGACAGGAACTCTAGGTTATAATTAATTTAGAAGCGATAGACAACTTCCTTTCCCTATTAGTACTTAAGAAGCTAAACGTCTCTATTAAGAAGACAGGACTATACTGCCTAGGTATAGTTGATAGAATAGACGTAGTATATTAAAACAGAGTTATTAATTAGTAAACTATTCTAATATAAATTACTATCGAAGAATACTACTTAGATATATAATTTAATATTATAGTAATTAGAAGCTAGGACGTAATACTTAGTATACTATAGATTAGAGAACATAATCTAGATATCGACTAGAAAGCTCGAATAATAACTTTTAGTCGATGTAACTATAAGAGATCGTAGCTATAACTATATAGCTAGAACGAGGTTAGCGCGACCTCTTCTAAGGCACTAGGACACCTTACTAAGAGTCCTCTACAGGTTAGCGAGAAAGCTAATAACGTAATACCTGTATAGTATAGAGAATTCGCGGAATTGTTTAAGAACCTAGAGGACTTATAAGCTCTACTAGAACATCGTCTATAAGATTATAAGATTAAATTAAAAGAGAGTTATAATATTAAGAAATAGAAAATGTAGCCTTATAGTTAGATTAAGCTATAACGCTTTAAGAGCTATATTGTCGAAGGTTTAAAGAAAGGTTATATTTAGAGATCTAAATCACCTATTCTATTAAATATACTAGTTAGTAAGAAGAATAACCTAACAGATTAAGTTTACGTTAACTACTAAGATGTAAATAATATAACGATTAAGAGCGCTTACCTACTACTAGAAGAATAATATCTACTAGATAGAATTAGCTCTACTAAGATATTTATAAAACTCGACTAACGGAACGCTTATATCTTAATTAGAATTAAGGTAGGCGATAAGTAGAAAACTATATTTAGATTACTATTAGAACTCTATAAGTATATAGTAATACTATTTAGATTAGCTACCGCGCTAGTAACCTACTAGAGGTAGAATAATAATATTCTAGAAGGTCTTCTAGAAGTAACTATTATTTATTATCTAGATGATATTCTAATCTACTTAGATAAAGTAGAAGAATATAAGAGTTATATATATAAGGTTATAAAAAGGCTTACTATAGTAAATTCTTAACTTAAGTTATTAAAATACAAGTTTAGAGTAACTTATATAAAGTTTCTAAACTAGATAATATCTCTAGAAAGAATAGAAATTAACCTAGACAAAATAAGAGACGTTATTCACTAGGAATTACTAAAAAACGTTAAAGACATTTAACGTTTCTAGGGATTCGCTAACTTCTATCGTTAGTTTATAGTAGACTACGCTAGAATATCTAAACTAATAATAAACCTTATATATAAAGAAGTACCTTTTATATAGAACGAGATCGTAGAGATAGCCTTTTAGATAATAAAGAAACACTTTATTAAGGAACTAATCCTATATAGCTACGATCTAAAAAAACTAAGTACTATAGAAACAGACTTATTAGGTATAGTAATAGTTGTTATACACCTATAACTAGACGAAAACAGAAAATTAATACTTATAGCCTATTACTCTAGAATACTAGATCTAGTATAGTAGAACTATACTATATTTAAGAAGGAACTACTTACTATAGTCTTTACTTTAGAGTATTAGAAAATCTACCTCTAAGGAATAAAGTATTAGGTAATAGTTCTTACTAATCACGTAAATCTTTAAACCTTTACTACTACTAAGGAACTTATAAGTAAGCGCCTTACTAGATAGTTAGAAACTCTATTATACTATAATATAGTTATCTAATATATTATAGAAATAATAAATCTAAGAGTAGACGCTCTTAGTTATAAGCTAGGCTATAAAGAAGCTAGAGAATATATAAAGCTAGTAATATTAAAAGAACTATCTAATAGAGACTTAGCTCTAACAGTTTACTAAATTATAGCTATATAGATAGTAGACCTATAGCTAGATGTAATCTAGAATATATATAAAGAAAAGAACTAGTATTATAACAGGAAATTATAGGTTCTAAAAGAATATATAAAGTAGTTTATTAGTAAGTACTATTTAGTATCTACTTATAGATATTAAGAAATAAGAAGAACTACTTAGTAGATTAAATAATGTTACTTTATAGACTATCTACTAGTAATTATTAAGGATATAATAAAGAAGTATAATACCTATATCTAGAATAAGGCTTTATACTAGCTACTATATAGATAGATAGGTACTACTTCTATTCTATAGACACCTTAGAAATTAGTCTCTTAGGATTTTATTATTAAACTACTAAAATCTAGAGACCTAATAATAGAAGTTAAATATAACTTAATTCTAGTTATTATAGAAAGACTTACTAAATATATAATACTAATACTATATATAGAGTCTAGTATAGTAGAACATCTAGTATTTATATACTTAAGAGATA
>LKTO01000847.1:0-16400 GCA_001399465.1 Hymenoscyphus scutula
ATATAGTTATATAGAGACGTTTTTTATATAGGTTTTAAAGTAATCGACTTAGTAATATAATCGACTCGCTAATAAACTATATTATATATAGTAAAATAGATAGATAGATAGTCTAAGGCTAACTCTACTATAGTACTTAGTATATATTTATTAGAGCTTATAGTAAATAATAGTAAATTAAACTATAGAGATATCTATATATAAGAAGGATCGATTATTCTTTCTAATATAGAGTTCTTACTAGCTTATATATCTAGTCTATCTATTCTAGAAGATACTACTAAGCTTAATTATAAAGTACTATAGAATATTATCTATTATAGTTATATAAATATATTACTAGAGTATTCTAAGATTTACTTTATAGATATAACTCTTTATAATATTAGCTCTTATAGAGATTTTAAGTATAAAAAAGAACTAAAATATACTAGAATAAGCTAAATAACTTTATAGTACTATTCTAAATATAAAGAAATAGAAGTAGTTATTTAATACTTTAGTTTATAGTCTTATAATTAATAACTATTTAGAATACTACTTAGAGTACTTTAAATAATTACTCTACTCGACTTAATAAAATTACTACTTAAACTCTACTCTAATCTAAGTACTACTTAAGTAGTTAAATAGATTTTACTTATATAAGAAAAAAATATTATTCTACTTATTTTAGTTAAGTTACTTTACTAATTATAAAAAGATAAAGTAGTTAAATCTTTTAGAACTAATTATAATATTTAAGTTAGTATATCGAAATATAATATTTATTTTACTATAATTACTAATTAATCTATAGAATTTAAATATCTATTAAATAGATTATAAAATATAACTTAAATTTTTTAATTAAAACTTTTTATAAGATACTCTATATTAAATTTATCTTTATTAATTTCTAAGTTAATATAGATCTAGTCTTACTCGATATATATCTACTTATACTAAAGAATATATAAACTTTTAGTTATTTATACTTATCTAACTAAGTAAGAAAAAGTATTTACTTCTTTAAAGCTTCTAACCTAAAAAGCTAAGATAATAAGAGCTACAGTTCTTTAAACTATCTTAGCTTTCATTAAAAAAGGTAGAAAACTAATAACATGTAAAAAGCCGTCGAGAGAGATCGGGATGCTCGGATCGGATTATATAATCCTCCGAAATGTTTCAATTGGAGGGAAAATAAGGTTCCCTGCGCCGGCATGAATTGACCCTTGGATTGAGGCTACTTCAGTTCACATACTATCAGACTAGACCTCGAGGATATTTACAAAAACTAAGATATATCTCTCAACATCAACATCCAGTCACTCCTTTTGCTACGCTGCAGACTGCTGGATCAATTCCATGGCTAGCCCCTAACTCGCTTTACCTTCCTCCACTCAACCTGCCAGACCCATATCCAGACAGGCTCGACTGGGCGAATTCGGTCGACCCTCTTTTTCCTGATCAGCCGGTCTATAAATGAATCAAGGAAAAGCTGATCTGCACTAGGATCGTCCGACAGCTCCCCACTGTACCCCGACGTGGAAAGAGTCAATATATTTGTCCCCTTACCCCATATCAAATCCCCGGACAATTGAGCTTCCTTCGACTTCTTCTCAAACAAAAAGCCCCTTCGTCTTTCTCTAATTTTTCTCGCCGGACATTTTTTTGCATTGGTTAATTCGATAATTGCTTGATTGATTGCCCACCAGCTCATCTCTCCTCTGCTGCAAGCTCGCAAGCTCGCCTCGAAAATGGCTTTCCGACAGCGTATCGCAAAACCGCTCCTATATACCACAGGAGCAGTCACGCTCGGAGGAACTTTCCTCTACCTCTCCTACCGACCTCGAAACATCCCTGGTTCTGACCCCGCGGTCGTGAAGCCTCCTGGTTATGGAGAAGGAGGCACCTTTCGGCCGCCACGCTTCCCAAAAGTCCGCAGTCGCGAGGAGCAAATCGCAGAGCTGAAACGGAGTGGTGGGGGCAAAGGCTCGATAACACGCATACTGGATGGGAAGGACACACTACATGATGAGGGCGAGATTTACGATCTGTTGGTTATTGGGGCGGGAGCTACGGGGACGGGCGTCGCCCTGGATGCAGCGACGAGGGGCTTGAAGGTTGCGGTTGTGGAGAGGGATGATTTTAGTAGTGGGACGAGTAGTAAGAGTACCAAGTTGGTGCATGGGGGTGTGAGATACTTGGAAAAGGCGTTTTGGGAGTTGGATTATAGTCAGTATGCCCTGGTCAAGGAAGCGCTGAGGGAGAGGAAGTACTTTTTGGAGACGGCCCCGCATCTTTCGTCTTGGTTGCCAATTATGCTGCCGTTGGATAAGTGGTGGAAGGCTCCTTATTTTTGGTGCGGGACTAAGGCTTATGATCTTTTGGCTGGAGCGGAGGGGATTGAGAGTTCGTACTTTTTGACAAAGAGTAAGGCTTTGGATGCTTTTCCTATGCTGAAGAAGACAAACTTAGTAGGGGCTTTGGTTTACTATGATGGAGCTCATAACGATTCGAGGATGAATGTTTCTTTGGCTATGACTGCTGCTTTATATGGCAGCACGGTCGTCAACCACATAGAAGTCACATCATTGGAAAAGAATGCTGATGGACAAATCTGCGGGGCTCGAGTCAAGGATCTGATCAAGGAGAAGAATGGACAACCTGTTGATGAGTTTCTTATCCGTGCAAAGGGCGTCATCAATGCCACTGGACCTTTCACAGATGGAGTTCGCAAAATGGATGATGGATTGGTCAAGGAGATCGTGGCGCCAAGTTCCGGAGTTCATGTTGTTCTCCCGGGATACTACAGTCCTCAAAAGATGGGTCTCATAGATCCAAAAACCTCTGATGGACGAGTCATCTTCTTCCTCCCATGGCAAGGAAACACCATCGCAGGTACCACCGACGCCCCATGCAAAATCTCCCACAACCCAGTAGCCGGCGAGGATGAAATCGACTGGATTCTCTCCGAAATCCGTCGATACCTCGCCCCAGACATCAATGTCCGACGAGGGGATGTCCTCGCAGCTTGGTCTGGAATCCGTCCTTTGGTTAAAGATCCCAATGCCAAAAACACCGAGTCCCTTGTGCGAAATCATCTCATCAACATTTCTCCATCAGGCCTTTTGACTTGCGCGGGTGGAAAATGGACAACCTACCGTCAAATGGCGGAGGAATGTGTTGACGAAGCGATCACTCATTTTAAACTACAAACTAAACCTTTCATCAACGCACCTCACGTCAGTGGAACAGAAACCATCGATGACGGCGCACATCTCAACGGATCTTGCCAAACTCACCAGGTGAAACTCGTCGGTGCCCACGGCTATTCCAAGACTCTGTTCATCAACCTGATCCAACATTTCGGCATCGAAACTGACATCGCGAAGCACCTCACCGAGTCCTACGGTGATAGGGCGTGGACAGTTGCTGCGCTTAGTGCACCTACCGAGCAGAGATTCCCGGTCAGGGGGTCGAGGATAAGTCCGCTTTATCCATTTGTAGATGGGGAAGTGAGATATGCGGTTCGACATGAGTATGCGCAAACCGCTGTGGATGTCATTGCCCGACGGACAAGATTGAGTTTCCTCAACGCACAGGCGGCACTTGAAGCGCTGCCCAGGGTTATTGATATTATGGCTGGAGAGCTGAAGTGGGATTCGAGGAGGAAGGAGGTTGAGTGGAAGGATTGTACGTTTTCCGCGCCCCGTCCTTTATCTTTCTTTTTTCATATTGTTTTGGAGTTTTATTGTGGAATGAAAGCTAATGATTGAGCAGCTGTTGCCTTCCTCGAGTCGATGGGGCTTCCCAAGTCCAAATTGACCGCTACGAGAAAGGAGGTTGAGGGTGGCAAGTTGAGCTTCAAGGATTCGATTGAGTACAAGATGTACTCGAGGCATGATCAGCCTAACGATGAGATGGAGAGTGATACGAGGTTGGGCCTACAAAAGGGGAGTGCGGCTGAAAAATAGATACGGAGGTGTTGTAATAGCGTGTTTGTAAATAGTTATAGAAATGAGCATTGGATAAATGAAGGATTGCAGGGTCATGGGGGTCGGGTGAGAAAGAGATGGGAAGATAAAAAGAGAAGCTCATTTGTATTGCTTGGATTAGAATCAGTTAAGATGGTGTAATTTTTTATTATCGCCTTGGTTGAGGAAGGATTTCGATGTTGAATGAATTCGTCTTATGGCTAATTACAAATTAACGCATTATAAACTTAAGGGTAATACCTTTTCTAATGACCTTGAAAAATATATCTGTACTCGTAACCTTCTTAAGACGTCACTTTCTTGCTTTCCCCAGCCCTGCTCTGTCCAATAGGTCTCTTCGACTTGCTTGGTTGTAACCTTGGAGATTGGTGAAGATGGTTGTTTTGCTTCTACGGTTTTTGGGTCTGGCTCTAATTCCTTTTCTTTTGACTTCGAGTTCTCCGTATTACGGAACGGACTTTCAAAAACTAAAGTACCTTTGAGGTATAGATTATAATAGTAAGTACCCGCCCCCCCGCTATTACTACTCTAGCTCTTCTCTCCTGTACCCTAGCTATCGCCTCTACGGTGTCTACTATTAGTTTTTAGTATAAAAAAAGAGTATAAATAATATTAGAAGGCTTCTATAACCTTCGTTTCTTAGGTATTAGATATATTTAATTAGAGAATATATTTAACTAAAGAATGTTTTTTTATTATATATAAGCTATAGTAAAAGTAGATTAAATTTAAAGGCTTAGGTATAAAGTAGAGAGAATTAAAGGAAAACTAGATATAGGCTATATTCCTTAATCTAATCCTTTTTCAAGGTTTTCTTAAGGTTTTCTTAAAGGTTTTTCTCTAGAGAGTTTATATAAGAGATAGTTAAAGGAGAGGTCTATAAGGTAGTATTTATTAAAGACTATTTGGAGAGAACTATATAGATATAATCTATTTTTAATAGTCGGTAAAGTAGTAGTAGAGAGTAGATTTTTCTAGTCTTAATAGTTATAAAGTTAATTTATATAGAAGATATATAACTTTTAAGAAGTAAAGAGAGAAAGAGATATTTCTTACTTTAATATACCTACTACCTAAGGAACAAAGGTTATAGAATACTCCTATAATTAATATAAAAGAAAGTATCTAGAGAGTATAGTTTTATATTCTCACCAAGGAAGCTAATATATTAGGTAGTAGTCCGAGCTATACGCTAGGCGCTATATTTCCCTCTCTCCGCAGCGCTCTCCCCCTCGATTATGTATTCCGTATATAACTCCTTCATTTTCTCTTATACCTCTTGCCTCTAAATATCTTAGCTTATACGCTTACATACACGTTATTTCCCTAATACAGTAAGGTAGGGAGGGGAGGGTAGAGGAAGCGATGACAGCGCGATGATATAAGAGTAAGGACGCGTAGATCTTTGAGAGCCCTCTACTGTCGTAGGGTTAAATTATGGAAATTTAGTTATTGATGTTTAATTATTACCTAGGTAGCACACGAGCTGTAAGTTCGTTCCGTAGTTCTCCATCTAAACAGTCTCCTTTTCTGGAATTGAACTCATGGGTCGATCAAGACAATGACTATGTATTTAGATCTTTGTATCATGTGAGTTGCATCAACCGTAATTGATTCTACGAATAATACGGCAAGCAAAAAGCCCATTCTTGTTTTCCTACAATAATACTGTCTAGCAAATGTTCCCATCTTTTCTCCTATTCCGAAGCTCGCATTCAGTATGACATAATACTTCTTTCCTTTGTTTAAATTGTTCCCATCTCAAGAAGTATCACCCCGTTCTGTTTTCCTTTGGTTCTCAATCGATATCGCTGCTTTCAGTCATTGTTCCCGTCGCTAGGAATGTAAACCTGTCTCTCTCTTTGTTGACCCCCAGCCTTTTTGAACTCCCATCAATCACGAAAAATAAACCACATTATATTTGTCGCAATCGCAAGCGCAAATTCATTGCAAGTGCGCTCCCATTCTCCAATCCGTACCCTACAATTCCTCAAACAAGAAATTAGCAACCATGTCGTCAAGAATTATCTTAGGAGACCTCAATCCCTTGACCGACACCGAGACAGGATCAGGAACAGGAACAGATACAAAAGCTTTCGCCTCGCCTCCTAGAGGTACTAAACCCCTTAAATCGAACTACAAGACGCCCGGGAAAACAGTGGGATCGCATCCTAAGAAACTCTCGCCTAGCAGGAAACCTAAGCCAACAATCAACTTAGGAGATCTCAATCCCCTGACGGACACTGAGACAGGAACAGGAACATCTCCCAGGAAACCTAAAGGCGTCAAGTTTGCCGACGTAGCTACCGATTCCGGGACGGCCACTGACCCCAAAGCAAACACCGACGGCTCGGAATCCGAAACCTCCCTGGACGTCCTGCCTAGAAATACCCAAAAATCACCATCTTCAAGATCGTCGAGTCATTCAAGCCCAAGAAGATCCAGCAGATCATCAGGCAAAAAAACTTCGCCTCTTAGCTCAAGAAATGGTCGAAGCCAGGGCCAAACACTCACCTTTACAACCGACTACGAAGAAAATGTCAATCCTAATAGCAGGACAAGACGGACGAGGAAGGAGGCGGCTGTAACTTTTACGAAGTTACAACGGGTGAGATCTGGGGGTGTGGGTAAGAAGTATGGTAATATGAACCCTTCGCGCAGGGATGTTAATAAGACTCTGGCTGAAAATTTGGAACTTTTGTTGGTGGGTTAACATTCTTTCTCTTGAGTATACTTTTTGGGGTTAGTGGAAGAGTTTAGAAGAGTATCTATCATTATTCGCTTCCGCCGCTTTGCGCTTGGAGGGGAAGTGCGATGACTTGTTATACCTCTTTCGCTGAAAATTCATGGATTTATAGATAGCTAGATTGGAATCGAGCACTAAAAGACAAGTAAAACTAACTTGCTCACAGCCCAGGATACTAGTCGTTAAACCACCAAAGAAACGTGCCAAGCCAGAAGACACCGTCCACCCAGCCCAATCAATAAACCTGTACGACGAAGTTCCCGAACCAGTACGCATACTCTACCTGCCACATCCCCTAAAGGATCGTTCCAACGAATTCTATAAGTACAAATTCTACGATCTCTACGCAGAGATCGCGGACTGGGCAAACATCTACTTCGGATATCCAGATCTCACGCAGGCCGAATGGTTTGATGTCGTACCTGAGAGTGATAGTATTTGGTCACTGGTGGGCGAGATGCCAGAATTTGTTCAATGGGTAGAGATGGTTGCGGAGGAAGACCCGGCCATGGGGGGGTGGGACTGGATGCTCAAGGATGGGGTGAGTAGGAAGTGGCTTATTACTGCGGCCTTAGTGAAGATTATTAAGCAAAAGGTGTTTGATGAGCTATTGTTTGGGGGGAATAAAGAGGAGAAGGAGATGGTATTCGCCGTTGAGAGGGCCATGTTTCAACGTGAAGGTTGGATCCCTCCCCCCCCTTAACCTCGCTTGCGGAAGTGATTGCCGAGTAGACATGTTAACATACTCACAGGATTTCAACGACAAAACCTCCGTGCTAAACAGGTGCGAGCAGTCATTTTGAACTGTCCTGTAACCTCTGAATTCTATGCAGACGTAGGAACCCACACAGCCCAAACCTTCCAACTCCTCAAGCCCCTCATCGACTTCCTCTACTGGCTCCCGGTGAAAAATGGCACTGTCCTCCCCCCCTCCACCCTCCTCTACCAAGATCTCCACGACATCTTCTCAAACGCCGGCTATCTCGCCCTCTGCGTCCGTCTTTCCCACTCCATCTTCTGGTGGCAAGAGGTCCGCCCGGGTGAAAACTTCAACTCAGAGGAACAGACAAACGTTGACCCCACCGCTTGGAAGGAAAGCAAAGACAACCAGGTCATATTCCATACTAAAAAGTACAACGAGTGGAACGAAGAATACGACTCGGCCACAAAGTATTATCGTGATTACAAGGCCGCCAACGCACTTGACTCTCCATGGGGCAAAAAAGTCATCGAAGAAGTCCAGAGACTGAGGGAAGAGAAGCCGGACCATATATCTAACCTCTTCCGTGCCAAAGCTAAGATCTCCATCTGGCCCTCTATCAAGCGTTTCAAGGAGGGTAGCCACAAAGACGACAAGAAAAACCTTCCCATTTGGAAAAAACGAGGGATGAGAGAGTTCCCTATTAATTGCGCGATGGTGCTCAGTTATTACGGCCAAGTGAAAGCTGACGTGAATGAGCCTCCGCTACAACCAAAATTGGGACTTTCGGAATACCTTGGAATTGTCGATAATGGAGGCAATATTATAAATTTGACTGGTCCAGGTGTGAGCCAAAAGGGGAATAGAGCAATAGCGGCTGCCGCTAGCGCTGTAGTAGGAGGAGTAGGTCTTGGCCTAGCCTTTAATGGTGGGGCGGGATTGAAAGCTTTAATGTCTAATATCCAGACTAGGTGAAGTTAGGGTTAATTTTTTAGAGGATGAAAATCTCTTGGTCTGGGGGAAGAAGACAACCTGCGACTTGCTCGTTTCTGTTGCACATTGAGAGAAAATTGAGTTACGGCAAATTGGAGGCCCAGAGTTAGAAGTTGTTTTGCTGACATTGTTTTACTTGTTTTGATTGTGCTTGAGCCAAAATGTAGAGTAGTCATCTCATCATACAAAATTTGATATCTGTGTCTTATGTAGTTACAACAATGGGTGTAACTAGTTGCACAATATTGAGGTTTTTGCCGACCCCACCAAGAAAGTGATTTAAGGAAAACTTGTCACACACTACCACCTATTATATCTCTACTACACCCATGCTTCCAGAGCTTAATTCCTCTTTGATAATTGTAAAGGTGGACGCTACCGCGTCGGATGTTTGTTAGCTATACCTCACTATTAACCGGTGCTGTTTGACGAACTAAAACGTTAGAAGCGCTCGCCAAAGGTGTTGTGATACTGAAGTGGGACTTATATATGATCGCAAATTCTGGGCCTAAGCTTCCACTCTCCTTCTCTTTTCACTAAGTATATCTATTTATTTTGAATTGAAAGTGGTAGTTCTATTTTTACAGAGTCGCACTAATATCGACGCCTAATTGAAGACAACAGTCTTTTGGCCATTCAAAAGAACCCTTCTCTCAGTAGCCCATTTCACTGCCGTAGCTAGAACATTGCTCTCAACATTGCTTCCCTCAATGGTTAGCTCCTTTGGGCTCAACTGGTGACCAACCCTCACAACATTCTGCTCAATAATTGGACCTTCATCCAGATCACTGGTGACAAAGTGAGCAGTTGCACCAATAATCTTCACCCCACGATCATAAGCTTGGTGATAAGGCTTGGCACCCTTGAAGGAGGGTAAAAAGCTGTGATGGATATTGATGATCTTCCCCGACATAGCGGTACAGAGCCTAGGCGAGAGGACTTGCATATATCTCGCGAGAACAATGAGTTCAATGTCATATTCATTGACTAATTCGAGGATTCTTGCTTCTTGCTCGGCTTTCGTGGCAGCCGTGACTGGGAGATGGAAAAATGGAATTTTGTAGGTATCAGCCAGGGCTTGAAATTCTGGGTGATTTGAGATTATAAGTGGAATCTCAATTCGAAGTTGGGAAGTGGATTGGCGGAATAGAATATCATTAAGACAATGTCCGATTTTGGAGACCATAATGAGAACTCGTGTTTTGTGGGAATTGGAAGTGAGTTCAAAATCCATGCTCATGGACTTGGCGATAGATTCAAATGAGTTTATCAAGTCGGAAGCGGCTTTGGGGGTTGATGCGTCGACTTGTTGAAAGTGTACTCTCATGAAGAATCGTTTGGATGTGGGGTCGCCATATTGTTGTGAGTCAACGATGTTGAGGTTGTGCTCTGCGAGGAATCCGGTGACGGCGTGGACGATTCCCGGTCGGTCAGGACACGATAGAGTCAGAATGAATTCTCCGTTTGCCATTTTGATTTTGTATTTCGAGGATGGGATGTCTTCACGATTAGTTGTTGAAATAATTTCAAAGTGAGGGCTAACTCCGAGAAAAGTGCGACCCTGGTCCGGTGGGTTAGTGGGGCTCCTAGTAATTTCTCTTAGGACTTTTCGATGACTTTAGAAAGAATGAAGTCTTCGGATGAAGCTATTATTAGTTGCTTGTCTAAGTACCTATTAGTGTGTCTACCTCGCTAACTTAATACTATACTAAAATTCTCTAGTATACTCTAAGATCTAATCTAACCTTTAGAGATAGAGATATATTAATAATATTTAAATCGAGAAATATATAGCTTATATATTTTCTTTTAAATTATACTATTAAAATAATATAATACTCTTATATTATAAATCTTTTTATTAGAAATATTAACTAACTAAGGTTACTTATATATAAATTACTAAATTTTTAATATAACTTATATCTAGTAATAAATTACTCTTCTCTAATAAGATAAACACTTCTATATAGTTAGAAATCTAGAAAGAGATTTTATTAGCTATAATATAGTTTATAAATAGTTTAAACTAAAATCTTATTCTATAAGAATTAAATTTATATATCTAGTATTAAAAATAGTATTATAAAATCTATTTAAAAAGTTTCTACTTAAATATTAGATAATATTTTATTTTATATTTAAAGTAAATAAATCTTTTAATAGAAGTAAAGTAACTTTTAAGAAAAAAGTTTCTATAGTTTTAATTATATTTTTATTCTTAAGAAAATCTTATTAAAGTTATTAAATCTATTTTTATAAATATTAACTTTATTAATAGTATTTAGTAGATAATAATAGTACTTTAATAATATTCTTTTCTTTTTAGCTTTAAGAAACTATTCTATAATACTTTTATTATAATATATAGTATAGACTAATATAGTTTACTATCGAGCGATATACTTTCCTCTACTCTACTATCTAAAGAGTAAAATTAAATAATTATAACATATTATATTAATTAATCTAAATCTAAATCTAATGAACTAGAAGTATCTATAGCCTCTTAACAAGTTTATATATTATGACTAGACTTTCTATAGGTACTATATCGTCGCCTAGACAGCTGCCTCTTCTTTTATCTACTCTTCTTAGAGCGCTTATCGCGTCGAGCCTGTTCCTCTACTTCCTTCTAAGCTAATATATCCTATATATCCTCTATAGTAAGTACTCCTCTTTAACGAACTCGAGTCTTTTTAGCTCTCTAGCGTTTACTTAGTACTTTATTTGCCTTGCGAAGAGTATAGACTTCGACTAATAATAAAGTTATCTTATAAGCTAACAGCTCTATACTCTTAGCTAATATAGCTACTATCTAGAAAATAGAGGTTAGTAAGCTTCCTTAATAACGTGTAATCCGATTCTTAACTAATGTCGTCTATAAAAGAGTATTAGTTAGGTTATAAAGAAGGAGTCTATAAGATCTAAAGGTTAATATTAGTAGAGAGAGTCTATAATACTATATTTCGTCTATATATTCTTAACTAGTCGATACTACGTACTAATAAGCTCTAGATCTTCGTATAATGCTCTTTAGAAGTTATAAACGCGATTAAAATATATCTTTAACTCTAGTTATTATTAAATAAATTAATATATCTAGTTCTTACTAATATATAGTATCTCTTAAGATTTAAGTAGAAGATTTACTATATCTTTAATACTAGTTAGATAAGGTCTAAATCCTCTTAAATCTAGATTAAGTATATATTAAATAATTATATTCTTCTCTAAGTTATTTAATTTATAATAATTAGCTTTAATTTTAGAGTAATAGATTCGGCTAGCTATTCTATATCGAAGTATTACTTTAGAGACCTTATAGATCTTTACTATAGAGTATTTACTTAGCTTTTTAGACGTTCGAATAGCCTTAATAGATAGAATAATTCGCGCTTCTTAAGTTTAAATTTCTATAATAAATAGTTGAAAAAACACGTCTTAAAGTTTATAAGAAGTAAGGTAGAGAAAAGTATATCGCTCGGTAATATACGTCGCTTAGTAGTAAACTATATTATATATAATAAATTATATATTTAGTTAGATAATAAGTAAAGACTAGACAACGTTCTAATAGATTAAGTACTATTAGAACTCTTATAGTAAATAGAGATACTTAGATATAATAATTCTTAAACTAACTAAGTTAACTAAGTCTTATTAAGTTAGTATATAAGAAGAGATATAAATATATAGGTTATTTACTTAGAGGTAAACTTATTATATAACTATAAACCTATTAAGAGAGTAATTATAATATAATATTAAGTTAAGTATAAAGCTTCTATCTAATAGTAGACGTACTAGTCTTATATAGAACCTTTATTTTTCTAGTACTAGTCTACTAGACCGGTTAGTCTATTACTACTAGACTAGTAGACAGGATACTCTATCTAGTAAGTTATATAATAACTAATAAAGGAAAATACCTAGATCGCTTAGCTAGTCTAAGTATCTCTATTTACTATAAGAGTTCTAATAGTACTTAATCTATTAGAACGCTATCTAGTCTTTACTTATTATCTAACTAAATATATAATTTATAATATTAGACTAGCTAAGTAATCTAGAGATTTCCTTAATAGGTTATTATATAACTAGAATAGATTATAAAGGCTTAGATAAGCTAGTATAATCTAGCTTATAATAATTAAAGTAATTCTTATAATCTATAAGTAGAAAGGTTCTATATAAAACTAGTATATCTACTATTAGATAGAAGCTTTATACTTAACTTAGTTTACTTAGTTATTAATACCTTTTAGCTTTAACTACTTTATATAAGTAATAAGTTTACCTTTAAGTAAATAACCTATAATATAAACTTCTCTATATAGTAACTAATTTATTAAAACGATTACCTTTATTAGATAGTTTAAGTTTCGTTATACTATAGTATAGTAGTCTATATAAACCTTTTAGTATACTTAGTATAATATATACGCTAGTACCTTAAGTATAGACGCTAGATATTAGTAGTAATTAAACTTCTTATACTATAATAATTATATCGCTATAGCTTTAAATATAAAAAGAATAGTAATTAAAGTTTTACTCTCTAATTAATTATAAATATCTTAAATACTCTTTAATTAATTAAAAAATAATAGTTATACTCTCTAAATTATAGAGCTATTCTTTTATACTTGTTTTATAAGCTCTTTTAATAGTATATAATAAGACTTTTAATACTACTTATAATCTTATTTATCGATCTTCTTCTTATACTTCTCGAGTAGTATATTAGTAGTAGTAGTAGTAGTAGAGAGTAAAATCTCTAAATTCTTAGAAATTATAATATATAGCTTAAATTTACTAGAATTAGATATAAATATATATAAACTTAGTAAATTTTAACTAAATTAATATCTCTATTTAATAGTTATATCTTTTAACTAATACTCTATTTTAATTATTATACTCTCTAAAAAGTAGACTCTATAATTTAGAGAGTATAACTATTATTTATAATTAATTAGAGAGTAAAACTATTAATTACTATAAATAGTAACTATAGTATAGATATAAGTTTAACTAGTAAGAATTAGTTAACTAATTATAAGAACTACTTATACTTATTTAGAATATCTACTTAAAGTTTTAAAGTAAAAATAAAGATAAGCTTATCTTATTTAGAAAGTATATTTAATACTAACTCTTAGCTTTTAAGAAATTTTTTAGATATATCTTTAGCTTACCTTTTCCTTCTTATTATAAGCTTAGAAGAGATAAAAGACTTCTTATAAGCTATATAGTATATTTTCTAAGCTAATCTATTACTTTTTAAACTACTATTATACTTAAGCTAGTATTTAATAAACGCTCTTAGCTAATTTTTAGCTCGTTTTTCGCTTCTACTCTACCTCTCTTTTTTTACTACTATTACTTATATATAATATAATTCTAGGTGTTTTTATATAAAGAGTAGTAGAAATTAAAGCTCTATCTCTAGAAATTATTATCCTCTCTATAGTCTATAACTTTCTAGAGAGTCTTTCTTAGGTTACTAATTATATTATCTATTACTTTCTAGAGTACCTTCTTCTACTCCTGTGTCTATATATACTTTAAATCTGCCTTATTCTTTAGTTATTTCTTTCTCTTATATAGTTGTTACCTTATATACTTCTAAATCTACTCTATTAGGTTTATATCTAGTAACTATATAGAGTAAAGGAGGCGCTAAATAGAATAGTAGTATAATACTTCTTTAGTTACCTTGTAACTATAAGAGCTAGCATTATCTATAACTAAACGTATTATCTTCTCTCTCTCTAGTTTATATAGTTCCTTATACTAAGGGAACAACTTTAGCTTAAGATATCTCTCGTAAAGCTAGTACTAATCTACATCTCTCTTACCTCTGTCCTCTCTCTTATATACTTGTTTATATAGAAAGTTATATAATTTAGCTCTCTTTCTAGATACTCTACGTCCTTTACTAGTCTAGTAGTCTTCCTTAGCCTACTCTAGCCGGTTAAACTCTCTCTCTATATAGTATAACTATTATATATTAGCCTCGGCTAAATGTGTCTCTACATCCTTAACTTTCTATATTGTTTCCGAGTTATATATATAGTAAGGACCTTAGTATCACGAACTACATGCTAACACGTGATAAGTGAAGACTAGGCGGCGTCCTAACAGGTTAGAATACTATTTGTATATAAACCCTTAGTAAAAGTACTAGTATAGCATTAAGCTATTAGTACGGGATCTCATTATATTAGTACGGGTCACGTGATAGAGTCCTCACGTGATAGAGTCCTTGGGGGCTATTAGAGTCCTTAATATTTAGGACTCTCTTTAAGCGAGGGACTCTAACATAAGTAGTCCTCTTAAGCGAGGGACTCTAGCGGGGAACGAAGGTTCTATATAAGACTAGCACGTCTACTATTAGATAGAAGCTTTATACTTAACTTTATATTATATTATTATTACTACCTTAACAGCTTTATAGTTTCGTGACGAGTTTATCTCCGAGTAAACACCTAGTTCGCGATTAAACCTCTTTATAAGAATAAACTCTAGCGATACTTAGTTACCTTAGTTAGTTAGTTTAAGAATCGTTATACTTTAAGTATCTAAGCTTAGAAGTTCGAATCGTAATACCTCTAAAGGCTACTCCTATCCCTAGCTCTAGTACTAGTACTATTAACGTACTAACCTAGAGCACGCCTACTACGTTCTAGAAAATAATAACTCTAGATAACAAAGACGACAACAAGAGTATACTAGACGTACTAGAGCTATATAGAGTTAAAGCTCTAGAAACTATATAAGTTAAGCTGCTCGACACCTACTATAGTAAATAATAAGAGTTAGAGTTATTTCTAATATAAATAGAAATCTACTTTAACTTTAATAAAGACAAGTTTAATAGCGATAGTATAGCGTTACCTATCTTTACTATCTCCTATCTTTAAGAGACCGCTCTTAAATAGACACAACTATACCTAGAGAACTTTTTCGTATATAAAGCCTTAGTAGAAAGTATAGCTAATATACAATTAATGTTTAGATCTTAGAACAGATTTAAAATCGCTATACGCTAAATATTTAGTAATATTAATACTATTAAAATAGTAATACGAAAGTTACTTAACCTACACTAAACTAGATTAGTAATTAATTATATAAATAAATTCTAATATTATAGAAATAGAACAGAGTAGGATTCCCTTACTCTTATAGAACTCTTCTATAGAGAACTCAACGTTAAGCTATATAAAGAGATAGTATAATAAAATCTTAATTATAAAGATATTACTACTATAATTAAAGGAGTAATCTACTTAGATAACTGTCTATAGGAATTTAAGAAAACTAATCACTATCTAGAATTTAAGAAGTATAATAAATAGAACCGGCTAGACTTGTCAGGGGTTACACCCTGACTATAGCTTTCACATGCGCGCATGACTTTCACATGCACGCTTGGTTGTACGCTTGGTTGTACGCTTGGTTTTCACGTGTTACTTGGCTTGAGGACAGGCGTCCTTATAAGGCTGCCTGTCTTGCTTTCTTGTGTATTTCTTTCTTTAGTTGTTCGTCCTTGTACAAAGTCTGCCTCTGTAGTTCAATTCACGAGTATTTGCTACACGCCCTGACATTACGAACAACTCCCATACCTGAGCGAGCGAGTGTACAAGAGGTACAAGTGATGCGAAGGATGGCCGAGGACAACGGAGCTCCCGCGAGGGCAATGGGTCTCCTACGTCGAGTGGAGGTGCTAGAGTCGAGGCTAGCATTTACAGAGTCGAGTCGCCATCGCGATCGTTTACCAGAAGTCCCGATTTTGAAAGGGAAGCGCGGGGAAAACGGGTCAAGAGTCGACAGAGAAGGCGATAGCGTAGGCTATGCCTTGTGTTAAGAGAGAAGAGAAGGTGATGGCGTAGGCCATGCCTTGTGCGAGAGAGTGTCTAGGCCATTTGCTGTCTATTTCCCAGAGTTTGAGCAGAGACTCATAGCTGCGGAC
>LKTO01000848.1:0-16359 GCA_001399465.1 Hymenoscyphus scutula
GTCAGATGACTGTTAAGTACACCGGGAATCAAAAGAGTAAAATTGACTTATGAAAATGACTTATTTAATTGACTTAGTTTCTAACTATAAGGACAGTAAAGGTCTATATGTACTCCTTAGAGAGATTCTAGGAGGTTCTATAGATTACAAATATAATAGAAGTGCTTATAAATCAATAGAGATACTAGAATATTCTAGTTCACGTGATCGAATATTCTAGAATTAGGCGAGAACAGACTAAGGTTTAAACCAAAAGTCTATTACTAAGTAAGGTAATTATTACCTAAATGAAACAATATATATGACACCTTTGATAGATGTAGTGCCTAGTATGCCAATTATGCAACTTCCCTATGCTTTATTGTGCGTTCGCAGTTTAGCTGACAATGCCTTAAATGCTCTAAATCTCTACTATAATGACATGGTAGCATTTCCAACTGTCTGTTCCAACTGCTATTAGCCTAAGTTCTTTATTCTATCATTCGCACTTTTTTTGAAAGTTTCCCTACAGTTCGTCGGTGTAGCCTACCATTGTGTAGTTTATCGTTTACGTATAAATTATGACAAAATACTTAAGCTAAGTGAAATTGGACAATTATAAATCTACCTAGATGTTGTAACAAGTTATTAGGTTCTATCGAGAACGTCAGGTCCATTATACCGGTAGAGCATAGTTAACAGCTTTGGTAAAGAATTAAGTTGCAGGAACAACTCACAAATTATGAAACCAGGTGTCTTTTCAGAAAAGTCTAATGAGTTTCCTACACCAAATAGAGGGGATCAAAAACGAAGTGTTTAAGTAGGGGCCGTTTTGTCAATTGAACATACACTTGTAACTGTTGCAATGTATATGTGTGGAAAGCCATGAGATTGTATTCTGCTACCTTAGAGTCCCGGAAGTGACGAACAGACCATTCGATGGCTGGTACCCAGGGTGGTGGTGATTCGGATCGCCCACAACTCGATGAGGACGACATTCCGGCTATGGAAGAGGATAGGGAAAAGTGCAAATGTAACAAGATAGGCTCAAAATACACCCCCAGTGCTGTATAATAGCAGGAAGAGCAATTGTTAAGTAAGTGGTATACTTTTTCAAGGTGGTGAAAATCACGTGGTCGCTTAGACAACACTTCCAGGAAAGGTACCACAAGTCACCACTGCCTAGCTTAGCTACAGACTGCTTTCAAGGCACCAATCAAAATTTATAGAAGAATGAAGACGGTCATAGATAGCTGGTATGGTATTAGTCTTTTTAATGAAAGCCCCAGTCGTTCTATTAGTAGGAGGATGAGATAGATATGAGTATTACGTTCACGATATATAGAGTATAGTACTCTTCTATTCTATAATTAGTATTCTTATTTTAATTTTTAAAAGTTAGAACTTTTATAAACTATATAAACTGTTTACTCTATAAATTACTAAAAGTATTAAGTAACCGAACTAATCTCCGAGCTATAGTTATATAAAGTAGATAGCTTATATATACTCTTAAACATAAACGCTATAGATTCTCTCCCTTAATATCGGAAGCTATATATATAAATACATATATCGAAGATATCTTAGTAGGTTAATAAAGTCTATATAGTATACGTTCTACAGTATCTTATTAATTACAATAGTATCATTATTGTTACGAGATATTCCATAGTGAATAGCCTTCGGGGCGATACACGTGACCGCCAAGGCTCAGGATGGGTATTTATTGATAGCGTAGCCTACAACTAATAGATCATCGATTAATACAAACAACCCGAATACCCCTACTACCTCTTTTATACCAACAAGTATCTTTATTTCTATGCTCTTTATCCTTATCTTCTGTATATCAGATATCTTATAATCTATTATGACACCATACTCGATTAATACCGGAACAAGCTCCATCCGACACACCCTCCCACCTTCCAGCCATCATATCATTTTACAAACTAGTCCAAATACTGGAGATGTTTCCCGCCAACAACGAATTCCCCGGCAACGTAAGATCAAATTTCGAAGGCTGCCATCCTAAATGAAACGGAAACCGTTCATTCTCAACCCAATACCTAATCAAAGTCTTATTCCCATCCCCCGTGACGATATTCCCAAACGTCGAAAGCATCAATCCATACTGAAGAAGCGCAGGCGTTCTCGCAAAAGTAGCGTTGAACTCGGGATTATTCTGCACACCGTACTCAAATCTCGCTTTAATTTCCTCAGCAGCGGTTTGGAAATCAATGGTTTCTACATCTTTCCAAGCGGAGAGGGTGCGATTCCATTGTGCTGCGTTGAATGATTCTGCGTCTCCAAAATATGAGTCTTGACGGGACATGGAGGCATCGTGTTCTACGGCTCGGGGGATGTGTTGTTTCAAATCTGAGAGGTGGAAAGTGGAACTGTTTCCTGTTGTTGAGGTTGTGAGGGCTGGGATGCCTATTACGAGCATGGTTTCGTAGGTCATGTTGAAGCCTAGTAGAGCGGCGTTTCCAAGGACTGCGAGGTCGATTGAGAGGCCGTCGTGTGGGAGGAGGCCGTGGTTTGCCATGGTGTTTAGGGCGGGGCAAGGGGAGCGTGCGTCTGTTGATGAAGGGGAGACATAGGGATAAAGTTCCTCTGATAGAAGAGGGTTGCTTGGGGGGGTTGATCTGTTGGGAAACGCCGATGTGAAGGGTGTGAGGAGGGTGAGGAGGATGGATGAAGGGAGGGCGAGATTGGAGCTGAACATCTTGGACTTGAGGGAACACAGAGGGCTAGAGACTCTTGAAATCGCGAGGCATGAGCAAGATCAAGTATTTGTGAGTAACAAAGGACCCAAGATGCCAGGGAAAAAAAGGTAGATGGGCCAGGTTGGTAATACATAGCTTCTGACTGAGTGGATTCCTCACGAGCTGATACCATACTCTTATTTCTCTTCTGTTGTCCTGAGAAAAAGGTAATGTACGATGGTACGACGTTGAGCGGAAAATCCACTTGACTAAATATCTTGTACCTGCAGATCAATTCTTGAGGCTCTTTCTTCCGGGAATTGGGTCGTATGAGGTTGCATCTCCACTTTTGTATGTAACGAAGAAACCCCTTTTGTGACTTTGGTTTGATGTTACTTGCCTTTGTTATTACCCCAGCGGGAGACCGGAGCATGGTGTTACAATTAAAAATTAACACGAATCCTTATAAGTACTTCTAAAGTGAGTTATTTCTCAGTAAACTTATCTAAAGTTCGGCTTTTGATGGGTCCAAACAATGGAGGATAAAGCAGACGTGACGGCGAAATATTCGCTTGGTTGAGAATAATTACCTTATCCTACCCAAGCACCAATTCTCATGCTTCTGTACCCAGGAATCCCTTATATTGACGATTTTTGTAACCTAACCTGCTGCAGTATCTAGGTATTTGACCCAAAACCTTCTCGGGTATCCGGATATACCTTCGGGCAAAGCTTCGGGATGGCACCATGAATGACCTGATCTTTGAGTCTGCAAGAGAGTTCAAAAACCCCACTTGCTGGCCACGTAATCCATTATAAACTTTCAGTAATGCACCTTCTTATCTTGAACCGGTAGCAACCCCAATAGTAAAGCCTCCCGCATCCAATTTCTCATTGAGACAAACAACACTCATCTCATACACCCTCGCAACATCCATCTCCAACTGTTCATCCGGCTCGGGAAACTTTTTGTTGCCTTCAGCATCCGTTTCACTTTCCATAACAGTATCTTCATCTTCGTCAGGCTTTGGCTGTTCGGGGGGTTTGGTCATATGTTCCACAATGAGGATTCTAGTTGCTTCGACTAGACTTTTGCAACGGACCATATCTGTTTTCGTCATGCCCGCGCTTTTTCCACCTTCGAAGCCGGGGAGAATCTCGCCTGTGAGACTATCTTCTCCTTTAACGAGACTTGAAAATGCGTGGTCTAGTTTTCTGAGAAGTTTGAAGGTCGCGGGGGGTGCGGGGTCGAATGCTGTGAGGTATTCTGTGACTTTTAAGGCAATATTTAGGAGATATGGGATTTGTAAACTTGCTATTAACCATTGTTAATTAATTTTGAAATGTATGAA
This sequence comes from Hymenoscyphus scutula, assembly GCA_001399465.1. Classification (NCBI taxonomy): domain Eukaryota; kingdom Fungi; phylum Ascomycota; class Leotiomycetes; order Helotiales; family Helotiaceae; genus Hymenoscyphus; species Hymenoscyphus scutula. Next base: position 4,043 of record LKTO01000848.1, read on the forward strand.
GGTGACTAGGGTGTTCATACGAGTTCCTGATATCCATAGAACATCTACTACTGAGCTTAGATCTCGTGCTACGTCACTCATACTTGTATATCCAACTGGTCCATCTCCTTCGGCGGGTTGGAATTTCTTCGCGTAGCGTCGGGCGATTGACAGTAGAGTTTTGTCAATATAACGACGGGTAGTGTCTTCTTTTTCAGAGCCTGGTCTCAATGGGCGAGCTCTTGGATGAGGGAGGGATGAAGTGGCGGAAGCTGTAGAGAGATTGCTGGGTGCGGGGGAGGGAAGTGAATGGATAAAACCTCCTGGTTGAACTGCGCTATTGTCCTCCATCTTGAAATAGTTTGAGGTATGCTTGAAACTTTCGTAGGCCTTCGGAATTTGTCGTTGTCAAAGAGATGTGTGGTGGTGAAGCTGACTATTGACTATTGGGGGTCAGTCACGGGATGATAACTATGTTATCGGTCGGAGCTTCGCAGCTTAGGTTGTCGCAAAAAGTTGACCTGGAAGTAAACATCAACACCGTCTACAAGTCAACCCATTGAGCTACACTTCACGATACAACTTTCCATATTGAGTCGCGATTCCCTCTTACTTGGGGAAGCCCAAACACAGCCCTTGTCGTGCCAATAAGGCAACCCAGCCATGACCAGCATCGACGACCTATTCAAGGTACATTACCTCTCAAAATACCCTCAAATCAATCTAACAATTTCTCCTAGAAGCCCGCACTCCCCAGCAACAAGAGAAAGCTAGAAACAACTCGAGATCCAAGTTCGCATAACCTTCAATCCCCAAAATCATTTAATGCTGACAGCTGGCAGATGAGATCTACAAAGCAGCAAAGTTAGGCTCTAACGGTCATGCGAAGAGCAATGGAAAGGCAGCAGAAGTCGCAGAAGATGACGATGACGATATAGAAGCAGGACCATCTGCCCCACCAGATGACGAAGACTACGGCCCCGATATACCTGACGACGATGAAGGGCGATTCTTTGGAGGGGGGGTTACACAGGAGGAGAACGAAGTTCTGGATTATATGGATGGACAAGAATCCGCGGAAATTGCGCCAGAGAAGATTGACTCAGCGTGGCTGCGGAAGCTGGCTCTCAATTTCGAGAAGAAGATTTCGAAAAATGCAGAGTTGAGGGCGAAATTCGAGAACGAACCTGCGAAGTTTATGGGGAGTGAGGCGGATCTGGATGCTGATATCAAGGCTTTGAGTATTCTATCCGAACACTCGGAGTTATATGGAGAGTTTGCAAAGCTAGGATGTGTGGGAAGTTTGGTGGGGTTATTATCGCATGAGAATACGGACATTGCCATTGACGCTGTGGAAATCATTAGTGAGCTCACGGATGAAGACGTGGAAGCCGAGCAGGAGCAATGGAACGCAATTACTGATGCCATGGTGGAATCTGATTTACTAGACCTACTAATTTCGAATTTCTCGAGGTTCAACGAAACTATTGAGTCGGATCGAAGTGGTGTTTACCATGCACTTTCGGTCCTCGAAAACCTCGCCTCACAAACATCGCTGGCTGAGAAAATTGGACAAGATACTACGGTGTTGAACTGGCTCTTGAAGCGAATACAAAAGAAAGAAAGCCCAGTCACCCAAAACAAACAATACGCCGCGGAAGTTCTCGCTATCCTACTACAATCGTCGGCCATTAATCGAACGAAAGTCTGCGAACTCGACGGAGTCGATATTCTCCTACAAATCCTTGCCGCATACCGAAAACGAGATCCAGCAAAGGGCACGGAAGAAGAGGAATTCGTGGAAAACGTATTCGACGCCTTAACATGTTGCGTCGACGAAGCACAAGGAAAAACAAAATTTCTTGAAGCAGAAGGCACCGAACTCTGCCTCATAATGATCCGCGAAGGCAAAATGAGCAAACCACGAGCACTTCGACTCATCGATCACGCACTGGGTGGAGCTTCCGGGGCAGAAGCCTGCGAAAAGCTGGTCGATGCAGCTGGGCTCAAAGTGGTGTTTAGCATGTTTATGAAAAAATTTCTAGATTCGCAGACGATCGAGCATCTTCTTGGCATATTCAGTTCTCTCCTGCGTCACTTGCCAGCTAACTCTGCTCCTCGGATACGGACACTAGCAAAATTTGTGGAGAAGGACTATGAGAAGATCGAGAAACTTATCAAATTGCGACGGGATTTTGCCGCCAGAGTCTCCGTGGTAGATAGGGAAATTCAAGAGGAACAGAGGAGGATGGATGCTGAGGAGAAAGAGGAAATGGCTGATGAATGGCTAGGAAGGAGGCTTGATGCGGGCTTGTTTTGTCTGCAAAGTGTAGATGTGGTGGTTAGTTGGCTGGTGGCAGAGGATGGGGGCGCGGAAAAGAAGGTTAGAGAGTTGCTTGCTGAGAGGGATGAGGGGTTGGGTCTGCTGAAGAGCACGGTTACAGGTATATATTTTTACTTCCCCCTTTCTTCACACCGAGAACAACTTGCTAACTGAATGGGCATACAGAGCAACTTGATACGATACAAGGTGATTCGGAAGAGGAGATCCTAATGAAGGATATGTTGACCACATTGGCTCAATTCTTAACATAGCAAATTCTTCTCCGAAATGTAATAAAACAACTAACAAGCCCCCAATTGTCACCACACTGGCGAGTTTTCCGTGTCCACTGTCACTCTCCGTACCTCCTTATGCGGAATTTTATTCAATAGCCTCACGTCTTTCCTCTCAAGATTACGTTGCTATTTCAAGATGAAATGCTGACATACTTGGCGGCCCATAACGCGCTGAGACAGAAGGAAGTTTTACCTACAAAAACATTAGGTGCATGAACCACTCATTTTCTTACCACATTCCAAGCTAAGCAAATGATCGCGTGAACAATAAAATGCTGACACCGTATGATCTTACATACATACACCGGTAGCTTACTTCCAGCACCGAGCTCCAATTTAGTCATTCCAAAATTGGAGGCCGATGCTAGTTCCTTAGTAATTGATAAGATGGGGAGGTGAGAGATGACAAGAATGATGTTGAGGTCACTGGGTCACTGGTTGCCTCGGTGGAAGGAACTGTGGAAGAGGGGATGGTCTGAGGGGTACACACGGAGGAGAGGAACAGAAACGATGATGCTTATTCATAATATTGGTATGTATGGCAAGGTGTGAAGAGGGGTGGAGGAAGGGTAAGGATGGCCGGATCTTGAGGAGACGGGGAGGCAGGTGGTTGAATCCCGAAAGAATGTGGCGGGGATCCTTCTGCTAATGGACTGGATGATCAAGTGAATGGAAGGTCGGAAGAATTGAGGTGGTGGAGTAACATCTGACGATGTTTACGAGTTCTTGGGGTCTAAGAAATGAGGCTCTGAAACTCGGGTTGAGGGATCTCGGGTTAGGGAGAATGCTAAGGGGAATTGAGCAAGTTTAAAAGCTTAATACATATGAGATGACATGCGAATATTATCCAAACAAATATTTGGAAATAGTTTTTTGTTATAATTAATTCGACTTATTCAAAGAAAATTGTTTGAACCACCAGGCGTGTAGTGTAAATAAACTAATAAGGCAATTGTAGGCAAACGCGCATGGAAAAAGGAAATATCAAACAAGGCGATCAAAACAGGGGAATGCTGTACTACCCACCAAATCGGTGGTTGGTAAAGGGCTCCCGAGCCTTGTCTTGGAGAAGGAGGAAGGAGAGAGTGACATAGAGCCGCCAATCCAAGACCACCGAGTTCTATCCTGTGATTGGGAGTAGGATGATTGCATCACAACCAGGGTTAATTAATCTATGATTTATTTCTTCCTGAAGTTAATACATCTTTGTCTGAAGATACCTTGAAGGGGCATACACGAACACGTATTAACCGCCTCAAAACTAAATTTCTCACCTAAACCCCCTATTAAGAACTCGGTATAAGAAGGGTGCAAGCAAGGAAGCTGGCACAGCATGTGAGTTACATCCCGATGACCAGCTTCTTCATATGTCAATCTCGAAGTCATAACTATACATGCTACCATCTTATAATATGGGAAGATACAACGAAGCACAACACACGCCACAGGGAACTCACTCACCCCACCCCCCTCAAAATCAAAGCAAGAGTGAAAGTCTAGAATCATAACACCCCCGTCCATGAGAAGCCCACTCACGACGGAACATTTGTGGGTGTGCTCTGTACCGAGGGTAGATGGGTTGTTTACTCACCATACATAATCAATTCCGCACACAATCTCCTTCATAGTGATCGGGCGTACCTGCTGCCGGACTAATGCACATGCAATGCAGTGCAACATAGCACACAACCACCCTGATACACAAGGCAGATTTTCAACTTCGATATTCCAAAGAGAAGAACGACAGCCTTATTTTTATGGCTTGCTGGACCCCACCATGTTGAACGTGGGGTTTCCCATTTACCTATTGTTGTGGTGAAATCATCACGGACAGGTGACGTGTGGGGTCTAAAAAAAACAGTTCCATTCACCGAAATTCAAGGCTTCCAGGTTTTTCAAACTATCGATACGAACCTCCTGCCCCCCTTCGTGTAACTGGATATAAGCGGCTTTGCATATGTCTGTATATATGTACTCGCTACCATCCTGCAGGGGAGGCCGCGTTCAGCAATTCGCAATGCGATCATATGAACAACCTGATCGAACCAAGGTAACTCAACCAACTCAAGTACGCAAGCCCTGGAAAAATCCAAATGCATGCAAGCCTTAAAATCCAGAAACCCCATGCAAGCGAAATAAAAACAGGACACACTCGAAGAAACACAAGATACCACCCCACCCAATTTTGAAAAGACCAAGATGTTGAATCGACAAAAGGAAAAAACCGACGAAGCCAATAAACTGCACGTATGTACTCTACCATCCAATCTACAACCTCTTCTCTCTCGCTCTCCCAAAGTTATACCCTAGGTTACTCAAATCCAAATACATGGCGGGTACCCTCCGCACCAACTCCCACCCCCTCCCATTTCCCCTACGCCCGACTTTGGTGAAGGCATCTCTCGTATGATCTGCATCTCCTCCAGAGAAGCATCTTTCTGCATATCCAGATGACGACTTTGGTGTGCGACGATTGGCAGTTGGTAACTCAACAGTAGCACCCACATGTACAACTTCTCTTCCCTTGCCCTTTCTCTCCATCCCCACCGTCCTTTCCCTCTCATACGGATCCACGTATTTTCCGAAATGAAACGTATTGGAAGAGTTCCCAGTAGCTCTTCCATCAATGTGAGGCCCCTCTCCAACGCCTTTCATCTTCTTCTCCACCTGCCCCCACCTCCTCAGGCCCTTAAGCCTCACTCCAGCATCGAACCCCACAAATATCAAGGCCTGAGGTCCTCCCTTTTGTCCAGTGACATATACGAGACTTCTCTCATCCGATGTTCCCTGAACGTCGCCTAGAAATTCAGGAGGATTAAGTAATTTGTAAAGTTCATCTAGTTCTGCTTCGGTAATAGGGTTCTCTGCCGTTGGTGACCGGGGCCAAAAGGAGATGCCTTCGTCGCGGTAGAGCTGTTTGATGGAGGTGTGGAGATCTTCAGATGGTTCACATAGAAGACCTTCTTGATTCAGAAGTGGCGGTCCTAGTTTTCGAGAGCCCGCCCGTAAGCGGAGACGTTGCGTGCTGTTGAAATGCGTAGGTAGAGGATCATCCACGAGGTCCAGATAGGTACTGCTGCTTTTCTGATACGTCCGTAGACAAGTCTTTGCAATTGTAAACGTCGGACTAGCAATCCCATCATCTCCTAGATGTGTGCAATGGGGGTCTCGTGGGGGTGCTTCTAGGTAGTGGGGTTTATCTTCTGGTTGTCGAAGACGTAATAGTTGAGAATTAGGAAGACCAGTGTTGTCGAAAAGTGTTGAGAATGAGGATGTTGTAGATGAAGTCGATTGGCTGGCTTTTGAAGTAGAACTTGATGCCGAGTAGACGGATGATAAAGTTGAAGAACTTGTATTGCCTATGTCGCATTGTGACCGAAGTATAGCTTCTTCGAGAATATCTGCATCTTCGTCTCGATATTCATTTCCATATAATTCCTCATACTCTTCTCTCTTTTTGTCTGCAGGAAAAACGATATCCGTTGTGTAATAATTTCGTTGGCTTTTACTAGATCCCTGGTACCATTCTTTCCTTGCTTCAACAATTTTAAGCTTCCCCGTAACCTCGTCGACATCCAATTGCATCGACATCCATCTTTCGTCTATAGGTCCTTCTTGGTGTTGCCTCCGCCACATGTCTTCATCATTTGTTTTTTCGAGGTAGTCTTTGCAAGGCGAGACGAGAGGAAATCGATACCCATGGTAAAATGATGTCCAATCAATTTCCTCGCATTCAAAAGATGTTTGACTTGAGATAGCGTAGCCGTACTCTCCAAAAATTTCAAAACAGACGGATTGGCCAATCTCAAAACCCGCCATCTCCGAAAGATGTATTTTGTCATCGCACCATTTTTGATTCCGAAAGTCGTATCCATGAAGCATCCATGTTTTGTGGCCATCAGCATCGGTGTCCGAATGGGTTCCATAGAATAAAAAGTCTTTATTGTGGCGTACAAAAAGCTTTTCGACTGAGTCCAACCTCTCTGGTTGAATCAAAATTGCTTGTTCCTCCAAATTAAATACGATGAGCCATGCCGGTAAATCCGGACCTTGGGATTTGTAGATGCATGAAATTATCTGGTCCGAATAGTATAGGATTTGAAAAACCCCCTTGCTGTTGGCATGTATATCCGAAACAGCCCTGGTGAGAAGCCCGGAGATGCTGACCACAATCTCCTCGTCACCAGAGTGGTGCAGATCCAATATTCTTACTTCGTCATCCAGGCTATAGCAGAGAATGCCTTTACAGTAGTGGTAATCATCGCAGAAGCCAATTGTCGCCACTGTATAAGGAGACACCGTGGCAAGAGCCTCCCTCCGCTTGGCCACCGATCGTAAAGCTTTTGCATAGCCACTGCGGCGGGATTTTGCCTCCATGGCTTCGGGACAGAAGGGTATCTTACTCTACTCAGCATGTCAGCATCACATCACCGTGATACGAGGGATTTTTAAAGAAAATGTCACAATCTTCAGCTTCCACTCACCAGAAGAATAGACTTTGCCAAACTTTCGTCAGTTATGAAAAACTCGAAACTCTTGCAAGTTAGACCAAGACTAAATACATCATCGAAGTTGATGTTTCCAACAATATTTGCGAGCACCTCGTACGGCAGAGTAATCAGATTCAACATTGAGAAGAACCGAGTCTATAGATTTCAGAATTAGAGAATAAATCATAGTAATACTTAGGGCAGAATGAAAAAGGAAGAGAAGAACAAGTTGAGAGTATGAGAAATATTTCTACTAACCTGCACACGTCGTACAGAAGTTTGGGTGGTTCATTGGCACATAAGGGTGAATAAGGATGATGGTGTGGGAGTAGCTGCAGCGTGCATCCACCAGCAATTTTGCTGGGAACGACGAGTTATATATGGATTGAGGCTCAAAATCTGTTCGTGAACGGAAGAAATGAGACACTAGGTGCCGTCTTACTCACGCTAAACGGCGATTTAGGATCTCGAATAAAACACAAAACGAGGCTAGCCGCTGGTGGACGATAAATCCAAGCTTACCCAAGCACAAATAAAATTGACGAAACTATAGTAACATGGTACCACTAAATCCCCACAAGTAGCAAGGTTTAAAGTACCACAAAAGAACAGCTGGCTAGCTTTGTCGGCCTCAAAAAGGGAGGTTGGCCTTCAGCGGCAGTGGGGGGGATGATGAGGCTCTGCATTTTGCCAGATCCGAAGTGCGACCACAAGAGGGTTTGATGTGGATGCTGGGGCACGGCGAACCTCCCAGGTTTGCGTCCAACGATGCAATAATTGAGGCTGAAAGTGGAGTTCCTTGAAGCACTTGAAGGAGTGCCATGTCGAGTCACGGTACGGAGTATTGATTGACGAGGCCAGCGAGGCGATTAGCGTTGCTTTCGGTTATTGTCAGCTCCAGCCTATCACGATATCGCAAACAAGTCAGGGGGTTGCAGAGCCGCATACTTACAAAATGCGAGGAAAATGTGATCGCTCACATTGTTTCTCACGAGTACGAGTTTGAACGACAACGTCTCTCAGGCGACTTGCCTGCTGACTTAACTTTAACTGAAGGGGGTTCCAAGCTTCCTTGTACTACGAGTGTATATGAACAAATCGGACGTTGGTCATCAATAACCTTTAGTGGACCAATTTGGAAAAGCCATGCTCTCATGTTTCTACTGCGGATTGAGGCACTAATTTCTGGCGCCCAATCAGAGACGGTGATGGGCCTCTGATGATGAGTACTAGCCGAGATGTATAAGGTAGAATGAACTTGGAAACCTACAAAACTCTAGCATCGGGCTGCGACATTAGTAGAACCGGCCCGTAATTGTGCATATTTTCGGGCCGCCACGTCGAATCCAGATCCCCCTTGGATAGCCACCGACCGCGGAGAGTACCATTGCAGACGCCAGTGTAATAGATCGAGTTGATGAAAGCAAACCATTCTTCGGAGGCTTCTCCTTACCCCTCAATTCCAATATCGATCCTGACCTAGAACCAAACGCGGAGAAGTGACACGATAGAGAGTTTTAACGAAGGGTAAGAGACAAGAATCAATGCGGCTGAAGACTGAACAGGTATGTGCACATAATATCATGCGAGACACTTGGCCCACATCTGATCTGAGACATCAATCAAGATCTCACTTGAGCCTCAATTAGATAGAGCTGGAATGCTCCAGACATTCTTTAGATGTTCGCTTTTGTGGAGTCAAGACTTGAATAATGTTTGCACCTACACATGCATCCCTGACATCCGATATGGGGAAGGAAGCTGAGAGGGTTGCAACCTACCGAGAGGGGCCTGATGTTGGTACTGATTGTTTGGAGCAATAGCCATTTGGTAGCCATAGATGCAGGCTATGCTCGCGTAGGGTTGAGTTCCCTGGACATGTTGCGAAAATGTATTGATTAGATTCCCCAAACCGGGTATTAGGAGTTACGGCTTTCCAAGTGGCTATCTCTTCCCACCCAAAAGCATCCATCCAGCAACAGAGATGAGCGTTGGTGTAGATATGGCCATGGCGGTTGCGTGTAAAGGGTGAGCTATGAATAGCGGTGCCAGAGTTGTGATCCCAGAGTGCGGTTGCATTGCGTATGGTAGAATTTACGGAACAAACGAATTGACTCCCCGATAGGCCAATTCAGATATTGAACGTGCAGGAAGCATGAATGTGGAAGGGCAAGGCTGCAGCAAGATGAACGTTGCCTTTGCCTTATCGCGTAAGGTTAGGATGTTTCGATCAGTTTTGGCGAAATGGTGATTGACCGCATATTGGAGTTACGCAAAGATTGTGTATCCATTGCGTGTCGATGGATGAGTGAGATGCGTCGGAGAGATGTGGTAACTTTTATATCAGAGGATGGTGGTGGATAGGAGAGAAATGGGCCGAGTTGTTACAACGGAAGTAAGGGAAGTGGTACGGTGACCATCTAGTGCCACATGAGAAGTGGCGGACGGTAAGCACCATAAGCACCAAAATCGGGGCCGAGGCTCCGAGATATGTCATTGACGCCATTCGGAAGTTCTACCAAGTCACTCAGACAAACCATTCAACCTCCTGCGCCTACAAAAAGCTGACAGTCTGCATTTAATATAAAATATTGTCTGCAATTCTCGACATGGCTTCAATCTTCTGCACCTCGTCTTCAAGGTAGCAAGCATCCCTACCCTTACGTCTTACGTCCTCCGGCTTCATCCTGGTGATACAGATCTTCGCCATCTACATATACCCAAGACATGGCGCAAATGGAACACTTCAAGAACTTCCTCTCTGGAAAACGAGCAATTACCGCCTCTTCGCCGCCATTTCTCCTCTCAATTCGAAGCTCAAACTTGTTTATAATTTCCACCATATGCGTGGCCGTTTTCACCGATATTTTTCTATATGGAATCATCGTGCCCGTCATCCCATTCGCGCTTGAGGGAAGAGCCCATGTAGCGCAGAAAGATGTTCAAAAATGGGTCTCTGTTCTTTTGGCAGTTTATGGCGGTGCTCTTCTCGTTGGTTCGCCGGTCGCTGGATGGTGGGCGGATCGTTCCACCAGCAGACGTTTTCCTCTCCTGCTCGGTCTGTTCGCGTTAGGAGGTTCAACGGTCATGCTTTGCTTATCCAAGACTGTTGTGCTCTTCGTGGTCGGACGAATTCTTCAGGGGTTTGCAGCCGCTGTCGTATGGACAGTTGGCACCGCGTTGCTGGTGGATACGGTGGGACAAAACTCTATCGGTGAAACGCTCGGATGGGTGAGTCTGAGTATGGGGTTTGCCTATTTGCTGGCTCCATTGCTGGGTGGAATCGTATATGAGCGAGCTGGGTATTACCCAGTTTACTATATGGCATTCGCCTTGATCGCACTCGATATCATTCTCCGACTTGCTCTGATTGAGAAGAAAATGGCACGGCAATGGACGGTATCCCAACCAGCAAATTCGGAAGCACCATCAATGTTGGGGGAGGCAACAGATTCTACACAAGAAAAGGACTCTGCGCTACCGGACAATATCCAAAGACCGGTTATCAACAACTCGAGTCCGGACCTGACAACTCAGTCAGTACCACCCAGTCAGAAGCTACCTCCCGTCCTCACTTTACTTGCAAATCCTCGAATCTTGACGGCTCTCTGGGGTTGCACTGTGCAAGGATCACTTATGTAAGTCGATGTCCTGAAAAATCGACCTTCCTGAACTCTACCAAAAATCCTGCGACAACTTTCCTTAAAGGCAATTTCTGACTTCTCCCATAGGACTGCTTTTGACGCAATTGTCCCACTTTTCGTCATGAAGACTTTTGGTGTAAGTGTAACTCCAAAATATCTTAACCCAAGTCAACTCTTCCCGAGACTTTCAGCCTCATCCACGTCAGCCCCAATGATTCCACTAAACAGCACCACGCATGACCATATTTCTCATCTTGCCATCACAAACTAACGATCACGTAGTGGGACTCAACGGGAGCAGGAGTTATCTTCCTCGCCCTTACCATCCCCTCCTTTGCGAGTCCCTACGTAGGTTACCTCGCCGACAACTATGGACCACGTTGGCTCGCTGTCACAGGCTTCATAATCGCCATTCCATTCTGGGTTCTCCTTCGTCTAGTTACACACAACACCCTCGGCCAAAAGGTCCTCTTCTGTGCACTGCTGGCTTTCATCGGTCTTGCTCTGTGTCTGGTCATGCCCCCTCTCATGGCTGAAATCACTTACATAGTAGAAGCGAAAGAAAAGGAGAAACCGGGTTGCTTCGGCCCAACTGGGGCTTATGCACAAGCCTACGGCCTTTTCGTTGCCGCCTTTGCTGCGGGGTCTTTGATAGGACCGGTTTGGGCGGGATATGTTGTTGATGCAGCAGGATGGGGGACTATGAGTTGTCCGTATCCCAAGTCTTTATTTTTTCCTTAAGCAAATACTAACTCATCCATCACATAGGGTCATTAGCGCTTTTCTCGTTTTTCGGTGCGGTACCTTGCCTGTTATGGACGGGTGGGAAGCTGGGGGCTAAGAATGCGAAGACGGGAAAAGAGAGGGCGATTGGGAGACCTGCTTTTTCGTCGGCTGATGAAGAAGCGGCTATCGAATCAAATCCACAAGTTCAAGCTCATGAGAACGAAACGGAGACGCCTCACAAAAGCCAGACAGCGGGAGAAGTCAAGAGCGACGGGTGAGAAAACTATCTACCTCGCACTTTAGACAGAGACCTAGACCTGGAACTTTATCAAGCCCGAAGCACTAAAATCACGAAATCACGAAACCACGATTCAAAAGGACCTTATATAGCTCCCCATCCATAACAGAGAGGGGAAAATCGCCCACTCACCTGTATAAAAGTATAAAAAGAAAAGCCTCCATTCTAAATAGCTACCTCCTGAAATACAAATACATAATCACTGAAAAATAAAAACAAAAGTAAAATAAAATAAAAAAGCACCCACACCAACATTTTCCCTCCCATTCTCTCGTCCCACATACTTAAATCAAGAAAGAACCGCGGACATATTTGTACAAAAACACAAAGTCACAAGTTGCCTTCGCAACGTTACAGTATTACCTACACGCGGTATCGCACACGAAGATGTGACACTCGAACAACCCCGCATCTTCTCATCGTGGCATTTCACAAGTTTTGACAGGTAGGTAGTAGTTACATTTTTCACCCGTGGTGAAATCCCACCATGTGGCGTGAAATCTACCTACTTTGTTCCTCCTCGGCTGACCTAGCCATTTGAAAAAAAAAAGGGGGGGGGGG
>LKTO01000849.1:0-16294 GCA_001399465.1 Hymenoscyphus scutula
ATAATATAGTTTAATAGTACTCTATATATATTAGTACTCTATATACTTTCTCTCTACTCTACTACTTTAAAATAGAATTTATAAACTATAATATATAATATTAAGTAAAACTACTTAGAATCTAATAAACTAGAAGTATCTATAGCCTCTTAATATATTCGTATATTATAACTAGTCTTTTTATAAGTACTATATTATCGTCTAGAGAGTTACCTCTTATTTTATCTACCTCTCTTAGAACGCTTATTATATTAAATCTACTTCTCTATCTCTCTTTAAGCTAATACATTCTATATATCCTCTATAGTAAGTATACTCTCTTAACGAACCCGAGTCTTTTTTACTCTATAGCGTTTACTAAGTACTTTATTTACTTTATAAAGAGTATATACTTTAGCTAATATTAATATTATTTTATAAGCTAATAGCTCTATACCCTTAGCTAATAAAGCTATAGCCTTAAAAATAGAGGTTAGTAAGCTTTCTTAATAATATATAATTCGATTTTAACTAAAGTTATTTATAAAGAGTATTCGTTGAGTTATAAGAAGTCTATAAGGTCTAAAGGTTAGTACTAGTAGAAGAGAGTAGAGTAGAGGTTAGAGTCTATAACCTTATATTAAGTCTAGAAAGAATAGCTTAAAGATTAAAAGATACTAAGCTAACTCTACGAAATCTAGCTTAGACGTTTTAGACTATTATTAATACTATATATACTATTTTAAAGATAAGAAAGAATTCGATCTTTATAATATAGTTAATATATATCTTAATAAAAGTCTTAATCTAATAACTATATACTCGCTTTAATATACTAAAACATTTAATATTAAGTAGCTAGATTAAATAAGATAAGTAAGAAGGTAATCTAAGAGTAATAATATTATATAATCTATAGTACTCTTAGAATTTAGTAGACTTATAACTTTTATATCTATTAAGAACTAGTATTTAATATAGACTCTTTACTTAAGTAGTAGTATACTTATTAAAGTGTTTTAGCTATTCTAGGTCTATCTTATTATTTATCTATCTATTACTTATAGATTTAATAACCTAGTCTTATAGAAGACTACTCTTAGTATACTAATTTATAAGATAGTTCTTCTCTTAAACTACTTAAAATAGAGATATACTCTAACCTTTACTATTAATATAAGTAATTATAGTAGTCTACTCTCGATTATCTAGCTAAACTATCTTATCTCTACTATATCGATTAGTATATATTACTACTATTTCTAGATAAATAATATCTATTATAAATCTAGTTTTATTAAAGTTATAGAAGTCGTAGTCTAAAACGCTATATTTTATCTTTATATTCTCTACTAGTTAAAACTATACGCTAATTATTTTAGAATCTTTATATAAGACTCTTTAGAAGTTATAAACGCGATTAAAATATATCTTTAACTCTAGTCGATATTATATAAATCGTTATATCTAGAGCTTACTAACGCGTTATATCTTATAAGACTTAAGTATATAATTTACTATATCTTCTATACTAGCTATTTAAGACGTAAATCCTCTTATATCTAGATTAAGTATATATCGAATAATTATCTTCTTCTCTAATTTATTTAATTTAAGGTTTAGAGATAGATATTCTTAAAGAGAAGTATAACTATTTATTCTAAGTTAAAGTATAGATTTAGAAACCTTATAGACTTTTATAGTAGATCGACGACTAAGCTTTTTTTTAGATATATAAATAGCCTCGATAGCTAAAATAATTTATACTTCTTAAGTTTAAATTTCTATTTATAGTTATTAAGAAAATATATATTAAAGTATATAGAGTACTATTAAACTATATTATACTATATATAATATAGTTTACTATTAAGTCGACTATATTACTAAGTTAGCTACTTAAAATATATATAAAAAACGTTTATATAACTCTAGTAAGAATCTATAATTCTTAATAAAAACTAATAAAATTAAAAAATCTTCTTAGTTACTATATAAATAAGTAATATTAAGATTTATAGATACTTACTAGCTATAGCTAACGATTTACTTAAAATTACCTCTATATTTATAGAGTTTTTTAATTTCTTTAATAACTTAGCTATTATAATTAGTAAGTATCTAAGATTTCTAATATTACTTATATATATAGTAATAAAGTAAAGTTTTTAATTTTATTAATTTTTATTAAGAACTATAGATTTTTACTAGAGTTATATAGATGTTTTTTATATATATTTTAAGTAGTCGACTTAGTAATATAGTCGACTTAGTAATATAGTCGACTTAGTAATATAGTCGACTTAGTAATATAGTCGACTTAGTAATATAGTCGACTTAGTAATATAGTCGACTTAGTAATATAGTCGACTTAGTAATATAGTCGACTTAGTAATATAGTCGACTTAGTAATATAGTCGACTTAGTAATATAGTCGACTTAGTAGTAAACTATATTATATATAAAACTATATATAGAGAGTATTCTATCTAGTAATATATTTAAATTATTAGTAGATTTAGATAGAATACTAATAAGAAAAAGTTAATCTTAAAGATCTAACTTAGTCTAGAAAATATATAGTTTACTAAGAGTAGTATTAAAAAGATATAAAAAAGAGCTTAAGAGAATACTTTCTATATCTAAAATATAAATTTAAAAGATTAATATCTTATACTACTCTTTATTATCTAGAATAGATCTTATTTAGACTAACTATATAAAGTTACTCTAGAGTTATAAATATATTATAAATAAAATATATAGTAGTTAATAGTTTTACTCTCTTATTAATTATAAATATCTTAAATACTCTTAAAACTATATAGTCTAGAGAGTATTTCTCTTAAAATATAGATTTATTTTTTAGTTAGAACTTAGTAAATTTAAGCTAACGTGGTTTATTATCGAGCGAGCTATATCACCGAGCGGGCCACTTTTCCCTACTTCTGTACCTACTACCTAAGACACGCGATTTCTCTATAACAAATCATGTAGATTTATACTAGTGAAGCCTGGATTATCCTAGCTATAGAAGTAGTTCGATCATTCTAAAAAATGAGCATTCAAAAAGCTGCTAACCTCTACAATGTACCTAGAACGACTCTTGCTTATTAAATAGCTAGCTGAACCTCTCGCAACGAAACTACTGCTAATTGTTATAAGCTGACCGAGATAGAAGAGGAAGTGATTATTCGATATATACTAGACTTAGATACACGAGGATTTACGCCCCGGCTTGCTAGTGTTAAAGATATAGCGAATTATATACTCGAATCGCGAGGAGGGAGATACGTTAGGAAGCTCTAGGCACATTGATTTATATAACGTTAACTATAATTAAAGACATGTTTTAATCGCGTTTACAACTTTCAAAGGGCCTTGTGCGAAGATCCTAAGCAAATTAGCGCATGGTTTCGGTAGTCATTTCTAAGCTTAATATTAGGTTATAGACTCTAACACCTCCCCTCTATAAATACTAACCTATAGGTCTCTTAGACTCCTCATAACCTAACCGAAGCTCTCTCGTAGACTACACTAGTCAAAAATCGTATTACACTCTATCAAGGAAGCTCGCTAACACTGATTTTTAAGACAGTAGCTATATTAGCTAAGGGCATAGAGATATTAGCTCATGAGGTGACTTTACTATCAGCTGAAGTCCGAACCCTTCGCCAGGCAAATGAAGCCCTTAGTAAACGTCGGAGGGCTAAAAAGACTCAGATCTGTCAAGGGGGTACACTTATTATAGAGGATGCGCAGGATGTATTAGCTTAAAAGGAGGCAGAGGAGTAGGCTCGACGCGATAAGCGCGTTGAAGAGAGTAGGCAAAAGAAGGGGCAGCCCTCTAGGCGACAATGTAGCACTTGTAGAAAGACTAGTTATAATATACGAACTTGTCAAGAGTCTATAGAACTAAATAACTCGTTAGATTCTAAGTAGTTTAGTTAATTGAATGTGTTATAGTTGAGTAATTGTATGTTAAAGAGGTTTAATAGAGGAAAGTAGCCCGCTCGGTGATATAGCCCGCTCGGTGATAAACTATATTATATTATATAATTAATAAAAACTTAAAGCTTTTCTTTCTATAATTCTATCTCTCTCTATATTTATAAGAAACTTAGATTAAGAGAGTTAGATTAACTAGAGGCTTAGTGAGTATATAGTCTTAGCGAGGTAATAGATATATAAATATAACTCGATAGTAGCTTATAAGTAGACTAATACTACTAATACTATAGATAGTTTCGAGAAGTATATAGATAGAAGAGATTATTTAAGAGTTCTAGACCTATATAACTATAAGGTAGACGAAGATATAAGAGAGTATTAGTTATTCTATATTCTAATAGAATACTAATTATTCTACTATAACGTGGTTTACTACTAAGCGACGTATATTACCGAGCGACGTACTTTTCTCTACTCTACTACTTATAAACTTTAAGACGCGTTTTTTTAACTATTTATTATAGAAATTTAAACCTAAGAAGCGCGAATCATTCTAGCTATCGAGGCTATTTAAACGTCTAAAAAGCTAAGTAAACGCTCTATAGTAAAGATCTATAAGGTCTCTAAAGTAACACTTCGATATAGAATAGCTAGCCGAACCTATCGCTCTAAAATTAAAGCTAATTGTTATAAATTAAACAACTTAGAGAAGAACACGATTGTTTAATATATACTTGATCTAGATTTAAGAGGATTTACGCTCTATCTAACTAGTATTAAAGATATAGCGAATCTTCTACTTAAATCTTAAGAGGTACTACACGTTAGTAAGAACTAGACATATTAATTTATTTAACGACGACTAGAGTTAAAGACGCGTTTTAATCGCGTTTATAACTTTTAAAGAGCCTTATATAAAGATCTAGAGCTTATTAGTATATAGTATTAACTAGTTAAGAATATATAGGCGAAATATAGTATTATAGACTCTAATCTCTATAACTTTAATAAGATAGGCTTTATAATAGATATAATCTCTCTAGTAATAGTTATAACTTATATAGATTAACGTAGTAGAGATAAGGTAGTTTAGCTAGATAATTAGAAATAGACGACGGTAATTGTTTATATTAATAGTAAAGGTTAGAGTATCTTCGTTTTTAGTAGTTTAAGAGAAGAATTATCTTATAAGTTAGTATACTAAGAGCGGCCTCTTATATAACTAGATTATTAAACCTATAAGTAATAGATAGATAAATAATAAGACAGGTCTAGAATAGCTTAAGTACTTTAACAAGTATACTTCTACTTAAGTAAAGGGTCTATATTAAATACTTATTCTTAATAGATATAAGAGTTATAAGTCGGCCGAATTCTAAGAGTACTATAAGGTATATAATATTATTACTCTTTATTTACCTCCTTATTCCTCTTATTTAACCTAGCTACTTAATGTTAGATGTTTTAGTATCTTAAAACAAGTATATAGTCTAGAAATTAAGACTTTTATTAAAGCTTATATTAACTATATTATAAAGGTTAAGTTCTTTCTCGCCTTTAAAGTAGTCTATTTAGCCTCTATAACAGCTTAGAATAGCTAGGCTAGATTCTATAGAGCTAGCTTAGTACCTTTTAACCTATAAGCTATTCTTTTAAAGCTTAATATAAGGTTATAGACTCTAACACCTACTATTACCCCCTCTACTAATATTAACCTTTAGGTCTTATAGACTTCTTACAACCTAACTAATGCTCTTTTATAGACGACATTAGTTAAGAATCGGATTATACGTTATTAAGGAAGCTCGCTAACCTCTATTTTCTAGACAGTAGCTATATTAGCTAAGGGTATAGAGCTGTTAGCTCATGAGATAACTTTATTATCAGCCGAAGTCTATACTCTTCGCAAGGCAAATAAAGCACTAAGTAAACGCCGGAGAGCTAAAAACACTCGGGTCCGTCAAGGGGGGGCACTTACTATAGAGGATGCGTAGGACGTATTAGCTTAGAAGGAAGTAGAGGAACAGGCTCAACGCGACAAGCGCTCTAAGAGAGGTAGGTAAAAGGAGAGGCAGCCGTCTAGGCGACGATGTAGTACCTACAAGAAGTCTAGTCATAATATATAAACTTGTTAAGAGGCTATAGATACTTCTAGTTTATTAGATTTAGATTTAGATTAATTAATATAATATATTATAGTTATTTAATTTTACTCTTTAGATAGTAGAGTAGAGAAAAGTATATCGCTCGATAATATATATCGCTTAGTAGTAAACTATATTATCTATATACTTATTATAAATCACGTGTCTATATAATAAGTAAAGCCTACGCGACGTTCTAATAGAGTAAGTACTTCGCTCTAGATTTACTACCTAGAAACTTATAGTATAAGAGAGTTAATTAGATTAGCTAAGTAATCTAAGGATTTTATATAGTTATATAATAGATCTATAGAGATCTAGTAGTATAAAGGTTCTATATAAGACTAGTATATATACTATTAGATAGAAGCTTTATACTTAACTTAATATTATATTATTATTACTATCTTAATAGCCTTATAGTTAAGTAATAAGTTTATCTCTAAGTAAACATCTAGTCTACAATTAAACCTCTTTATAAGTAACTAACTTAGTAATACTTAGTTACCTTAGTTAGTTTAAGAATCGTTATACTTTAAGTACTCGAAGCTTAGAAGTTTAAATTATAATATCTCTAAAGACTACTCTTATCGCTAGTCTAAGTACTAGTACTATTAATATACTAATCTAGAGAATATCTATTACGTTCTAGAAAGCTACTATACTAGATAAAGATAATAATAAGAGTATACTAGATATACTAGAACTATATAGAGTTAAAGCTCTCGAGATAATATAGATTAAATTACTCGACATCTACTATAGTAAATAATAAGAGTTAGAATTATTTCTACTTTAAATAGAAATCTATTTTAAATTTAATAAAGATAAGTTTAATAGTAATAGTATTATATTATCTATCTTCGCTATCTTATATCTTTAAGAGACTACTCTTAAATAGATATAGCTATATCTAGAGAACTTCTTTACTTATAAGTTCTTAGCTAGAAGTATAGTAAATATCTAGTTAATATTTCGATTATAGAATAGATTTAAAGTTACTATATACTAAATGTTTAGAGATATTAATATAGTTAAGACTATAGTATATAAGCTACTTAACTTATACTAAACTAGATTAGTAATTAATTATATAAATAAAATCTAATACTATAGAAATAAGATAGAGTAGAATTTACTTAATCTTATAGAACTATTCTATAGATAACTTAATATTAAACTATATAAGAAAATAGTATAATAAAACCTTAATTATAAAGATATTATAGCTATAGTTAAAGAAGTAATCTATTTAGATAACTATCTATAGAAATTTAAGAAAATAAATATCTATCTAGAATATAAGAAATATAATAAGTAGAATCGACTAGATCGCTAGAACGATTAATAAGTAAACGTTATCTAGAAAAGGTTTTCTAGAAAACTAGACCTTTTCTAGAAAGAATAAAACCGACGACGCGAGTAGAACCTCTACTTTTTATATAGCCTACCTAGTTATAGAGTAAGTAACTATTATAAGAAGGCTAATTCTTTAGAAAAATAAGTTAACGCTATAGCTAGAAAGAAAGTAGTATTACTTAAGAAAATTAAACTATTTAATAAAGAGCTAGAAGCTAGCGAATATAGAATATAAGTAGAAAACGAGAATAACTCTATTCTCGAGTAATATTATAATAGTTAGTCTAAATCTAAATATACTCTACTACTATAATAAGACCTTAAGATAGTAGAGTTATTATTAGAGTTATTAGACTTATCTAATAAAGAATATAACTAGAATAATAAATCTTATCTAGATAAAATATAGGTCTTTATAGAATATTTCGTATATAGTAACTAATAGATAGACCTTAAAGGAAATAAATTAGACTTTTAGACTTCTTATATAACTAGAGAATAGAATCTAGAAGTACTAAAACAATTTCGAGTTTAAAGTAATAATCTAATAAGTATTATCTTTAGAAATCTTAAAAGTAGCTTAGATACTATAGAAGATAAGCTAAATATATAATCTATCGAAGATATATTTAAAATAGTAACTATAGAATAGAAAAAGAGAGATTAACCTTTCGACTAACTATAAATAGATAAATATTAGACTCTAGAAGTTATATTAGAAGATATAATTATATAGAAATAATACTATCTAAGATCTATATTAGTATAGAAAACTAAGAGATAGTTTATAAGTAATAAGTCTAATTATAGTATAAACGTAGAATAGTAAATAGTATATATAGTATCTAATAGTAATTTAGACTAAGTAACTCTCTACTCTTAGAGAAATAATCTCTAAGAAGTAGAGAATAATAGAAGAAACTAGAGTTTTAAGATCTAGTTTATTAGACTAGAAATCTATACTACCTTAGAAGATAGATAGTTAATAGTAACTATAAGAATTAGAGAAAAGAAACTCTAGATTATAATTAGCTTAGAAGCGATAGATAACTTTCTCTCTCTATTAGTACTTAAGAAGCTAAATGTCTCTATTATAAAAATAGAACTATACTAGCTAGATATAGTTAATAGAATAAATATAGTATATTAAAACGAAGTTATTAATTAGTAAATAATTCTAATAAAACTTAATATATTTCCTAGTTAAGCTAATTACTTAGTCGAGCCGATAACTTAGTCGAGTCGATTACTAGAATACTAAAACGCTATAACTATATAAATATTATAATAACGTTATTTAAAAAACTCTAGCTACTCTATACTAATTAAAGTCTAAGATATCTTATATATATAAGTATTATATCTAACCTAATTATATAAACTATAATATCGCTACTTACCTTCTAAGCGCTAGCGCTATATATTATTACTACTCTCTTTCTACTAAGTTTAAGTACTTTAAATAATTTCCTTACCTTTCTTAACTATAAGACTTTCGCCTTAGTAAATACACCTCTTTCGCTTTCTCTCTCTTCTCTTTTTAAACTAATTTACCTCTTATAGCGCCTTAATTTTAGCTCTTATAAGAGTAGCTCTATATAATATAATTTAAGCTCTCTTAGTAAACTAATTAAATACTATGTTAATTAATATAAGAGAGCTATTTTAGTATTATATAATATAGTTTTTAAGATATATCGTCTAAAATTTAAGCTCTATTATATTCTATAGCGTCTTTAGAGTCTAGATTAGCTTATCTTCGTTAAAGTTATATATATTCTTCTTCGCGATTCTATATTTAGTAATTATATTTTATATAAGTCTAAACTAATCTCTAAGAATTATAGAATCTTTATACTAAGCTCTTTTATAATTATACTTATAGCTAAATTTCGTTTTAATCTCTATATAGCGTTTAATAAAGGTAGAAGTCTAATTCTTATCTATAGAAGATATATCGCGTTTAGAGAGGTCTATTATTTCTTAAATAGCTACTAGCTAGAGTAGGAATCTACGCGAATCTAGATCGAGAATATATTATATAATAGCTAGCTCTTCTTTAGAGGTAAGTCTTTAAGTATTAGAAGAAGTATCGCGTCGCGAAGAAATTCTATATATTCGATTATAGAGAGTTATATAAGATATAGTATAGACTTTAGCGTAAGCTTATATACTCTTAAATTAATCTAAATTAAAGGCTTAAATAGCTAAAAGAATATAAGTCTCTTTATTAGAGAGTTAAGATTAATTAAGTAGTAGTATTTTAATTTTAAGTTAAGTATCGCGTTTTAGTATTCTAGTAATCGACTCGACTAAGTAATCAACTTAACCGAGAAATATATTACTATCGAAGAATACTACTTAGATATATAATTCGATATTATTAAGATTAGAAGCTAAGATATAATACTTAGTATACTATAGATTAGAGAATATAATCTAGATATTAACTAGAAAGCTTAAAGAATAACTTTTAGCTAATATAAATATAAAAGTTTATATTTATAACTATATAGCTAGAATAAGGTTAGCGCTACCTCTTTTAATATACTAGAATATCTTACTAAGAGTTCTCTATAGATTAGTAAAGCTAATAATATAATATATATATAGTATAGAGAATTTATAGAACTATTTAAGAATCTAGAGAACTTATAAGCTCTACTAGACTATTATCTATAGAATTATAAAATTGAATTAATTAAGAGTTATAATCTTAAGAAAAAGAAAATATATCTATATAGCTAGAATAAGCTATAATACTTTAAGAGCTATATTATTAATAGTTTAAAGAAAGGTTATATTTAGAGATCTAAATTATCTATTCTCTTAAATATACTAGTTATTAGTAAGAAGAATAACTTATTAGATTAAGTCTATATTAACTATTAAGAAGTAAATAAAGTAATAATTAAGAATACTTATTTACTACTAGAAGAATAATATCTACTAGATAGAATTAGCTCTACTAAGATATTTATAAAACTTAATTAATAAAATATATATATCTTAATTAGAATTAAGATAAGTAATAAATAGAAAACTATATTTAGATTACTCTTAAAACTCTATAAGTATATAGTAATACTATTTAGATTAGCTATAGTACTAGTAACTTACTAGAGATAGAATAATAATATTCTAGAAAGTCTTCTAGAGATAATAGTTATCTATTATCTAGATAATATTCTAATCTATTCTAATAATATAGAGAAATATAAGAGTTATATATAAGAAGTTATAAAAAGACTTACTATAGTAAACTCTTAATTTAAATTATTAAAATATAAGTTTAAAGTAACTTATATAAAGTTTCTAGACTAGATAATATCTCTAGAAAGAATAGAAATTAACCTAGATAAAATAAGAGATATTATTAACTAGGAATTACTAAAAAATATTAAAGATATTTAACGTTTCTAGAGATTTACTAATTTCTATTATTAGTTTATAGTAGACTATATAGAAATATCTAAACTAATAATAAATCTTATATATAAAGAAGTATCTTTTATATAGAACGAGATTAAAGAAATAGCTTTTTAAATAATAAAGAACCGCTTTACTAAGAAACTAATTCTATATAGCTATAATCTAGAGAAACTAGATACTATAGAAATAGACTCTTTAGATATAGTAATAGATACTATATATCTTTAACTAGATAAAAATAGAAAATTAATATCTATAGTCTACTACTTAAAAACGCTAGACCTAGCTTAATAGAACTATACTATATTTAAGAAATAGAGTATTAGAAAATCTATTTTTAAGAAATAAAGTATTAGATAATAGTTCTTACTAATTATACTAACCTTTAAACCTTTACTACTACTAAGGAACTTATAAGAAAGCTAGAGAATATATAAAGCTAGTAATATTAAAAGAACTTCTAAATAGAGATCTAGCTCTAATAGTTTATTAGATTATAGCTATATAGATAGTAGATCTATAGCTAGATATAATCTAGAATATATATAAAGAATAGAACTAGTACTATAATAGAAAATTATAGATTCTAAAAGAATATATAAGATAGTTTATTAGTAAGTACTATTTAGTACTCGCTTATAAATATTAAGAAATATAAAGAACTACTTAGTAAATAAAATAATATTACTTTATAGATTATCTACTAGCGATTATTAAAAAGGTAATAAAGAAGTATAATATCTATATCTAGAATAAGACTTTATACTAGTTACTATATAGATAGATAGATACTACTTCTATTCTATAGATATCTTAGAAATTAGTCTTTTAGAATTTTATTATTAAGCTACTAAAATCTAAAGATCTAATAATAGAAGTTAAATATAATTTAATTCTAGTTATTATAGAAAGACTTACTAAATATATAATACTAATACTAACGTGTTTTATAAGCGAGTCGTCTATCTAAGTAAGTCGCTTACTTTTCTAGTCGCGTACTATCTACTACCTTTAAATTATAATAGCTTAATACTATAACATTTAATTACCTTCTTAAGAAGCTAGTATTATTTTAGCGACCTAAGCACTCGAAAACAACGCGCTATTAACTAAACGAAGCGCTATAAAGATTTACTAGGTTCCTTAAAAGACTCTCTTCGATCGACGCGCTAGAAAGCCTCTACGACGCGATTACTAGCCTAATTCGAAAAAACTTATAAAGCTAGAGAAGGATATAATAGTTAGATATATATTAGAGTTAGATTCGCGAGAGTTTTCGCCTATAAGGAATATAGTATAAGATATAGCTAATAATCTACTAAGAGAGCGCGATAGAGAGTCTATAGATAAGAACTAGCTAGACAACTTTATTAAACGTACACCTAAGTTTAAAACTTAATAGAGTCGTTCTTATAATCGTTAGTAAGCTTTAACTAAGGATCTATAAGTTATTAGCCTATAGTTTCTACTTATATAGTCTATTAAAGAGAAATATAGTATTTAAGAGAAGGATATCTATAACTTTAACGAAAGTAGCTTTATAATAGAGGTTATTTCGTTCTAACTAGTTATTATAAGCTTAGAAACGTGTAGAAAGCGAAAGTAAGTTTAGCTAGACAATTATAAGTAGGTTATAGTTATTTAGAGAGTTAATATAATAGAATAAGTAAACTTACTATTTATTATATTCGTAGGTAATATAAGATAACTAAGGCTATAACTAAGTGTAAAAGTCGTAAGAGAAAGTATATTAAGAGTTAAGAGATATTAATAGTAGATAAGATAGCTAATTTAATTACTTCTAAGGAAACTAGCGACTAGAAACAAGATAGAGAGTCTAGAAAGAGAGTTCGCGTAGACAGATACTATAGCCTTTATAGTAAAATAGAGTATAATTCTTATACTTATTAGATAGAAATATTAGATATAGAAGATAGCGACATTTCTAAATAGTACTAGATAGCGTCTATAGTTATAATAAAATATATAGTATTAAGTATTTTATATTATAATAATACTAGATTAAAAAAGTAAGCGACTCGCTTAGATAGGCGACTCGCTTATAAAATATATTATATATAGAGTTAAGTATAGTAGAGAAATTAGTATTTATATTTCTAAGAGATATAGTCTTAAGATATAGAATACTAATAGAGATACTCTTAGATAGAGATAAACTCTTTATTTTAAAATTCTAGACTACTTTTATAGAATAATTAGATATAAAAAGAAAGCTTTTAATAGCTTTCTATATCTAGATAAATAGAGAAAATAAATATATAAATTAAATAGTTAAAATATATCTTTATTACTATATAAACTATTAATAGAATAACTAGATAGAACTACTACCTTTAGCTTAGTTTATATATAATAGTTTAATAATAGAAATAATACTTATATTACTATTTTATACTAACTTTAGATATAAATTAATAGTATATAATAGACTAATAATTATAATAGTTAATAACTAACTAGCTTAGATACTAGTCTCGAAAATTAAAGAGCTATATAAGAAACTTATAGAAGATCTATAGTTTATAGTAGAGTATAATATATACTACTATAATAAATAATATAGTTAGAAGCTAATACTAAAAAAGAGATATAAAGTCTATCTATAGTAAAGAAATATTAATATAAAGAGACTAAATAAAAAACTAGACTATAGATATATTAGATAATTTAGAATTAAATAAGTAAAAGAATCTTTAAATTATAAACTAGTACTATCTAAAATAATAAAAATCTTCTTAGTATTCTATATATCTCTACTTAAACTAGTACTACTAGAGATACTACTAGCTCTACTTATAGAAATTTAACTAGTTAATCTAAATAAGTATAAGGCTAAGAGTATTCTTAACTATTAGCTTATTAGAGATAAGATTAAATATTTAATTAAATAGTTAGATTATCTATAATTAGAGAATACTTAGAAGTCTAAGTTAGCTCTAAATTATCTCTAGATTCTTATAGACTTCTACTACTAAAACCTAGAGCTATCTACTACTTAGATCTAGAGTTAGAGAAACTAGAGTTAGCTAGAATATTATCTAGATAAGAAACTATCTTAAAGGTAGAGAACTAGATAGTAGAAGAAGGAATAGAGAGATTAGATAGAGAAGATATAGAAGATATAGATATAAGCTTCTTTATATATATAGAACTAAAGAAGAAATAATAAATTAGTTTATATACTCTAGTTAGAGTAGAAGAAGAAACTAAGTAATATCTAGAAGTTTTATAAGACTTCTTAGAACGAATATATATAGAATAATAAGTAGACTTATTTATTAGAAGAAAATAATAATATAAGTAGTAAAGAAAGTAGAAATAGAAATTCGCTAGATGTTAAGTCTTCTTAATATAAAGAGTTAGAGTAAGATATTATTTTCGTTTAGTATAAGAAACTAATATAGTTAAAGAAGAGAGAACTAAGAACTAACGTCGATGTTTCTTTAAAATAGTACTCTTCTCTCGTCGCTCTATCGAAAGCTAACTCTAATTCCTCTCTTACTAAGAAGAGACGTAGTTCGCGAGGTGCTCTTCGATAGGATTTATATAATAGTTATTTTCGAGCTATGTTATAGAGATAGTTAGATAAGAATCAAGGTTATTATTACGATGTTATTAGTTAGTAAGTTAACACTTACTATTATTACTACTTAGATAGCTATAACTATATTCTAATATATTCTCTAGTTGTTTCTTTTACTCTTCTTCTATTTAGTACTCTTTAAGATTTAGCTGTTATATAGATTAAATTAGTAAAGAAGTAAGTTAATTTATTATCTTATTTTAAGCTTTCTATTAACTGATTTTTTTTTAGAGTTTTAATAGTAAAGATTAAGGAATTATATACTATCTATAAGTCTATAGTTTATTATAGTTTAGATAATAAGCTTTAACGCTATATAGATACTACTCGTACTACTAGAAAGTATAGACTCGCCTCTCTTTCTTCTTCTACTTCTACTAGCGATAATATTAAGAAGAATAAAGATAAGGTTATTAAATTAGTAAAGGTAGCTTAGAAAAGTGTTATTTATACTTATATTATTAAGTTAATAGACCTGATTAATAGCGATTAAGCTTAGTATAGATTGTCTTTATACTTATTATTATATATATAAATACTTAGAAGAGACTTAAGTAGCTAGCGACTTATACTCTAAGTAGGTTAGTTCTTTTAAAGGATAAGGAAATATATCTTTAAATAGACTTAAAAGTAGATAATAATAAAAGAAAGTTTATAAATAAGATTAGATAAAAGAAGATTTATACTTAATAGTACTTTAGTTATATAATATATCGTTTAGTAAGCTTAAATTAGTATCTCTTAGATCTCTAAGTATATATACCTCTAAATTTATACGCGATATACTTACCTCTCCTTAGAATAGAAGTACTAGTTTCTTAGAGTCGCTTCTTAAGGATTCTACTAATACGCGTTTATTCTAAAGGTTTAAGAGTTTTCTAAAGTCTTTAAATTTAAAGTATAGTAGATTTTTTATTATCCTATCTACTAGTATATCTTTTATTAGTAGATATATAAACTTAAAGCTCTCTTATTAGTATTTCTAGTATAGCTATATATTCTAGATATCGATATATCGAAGCTTAGTCGAGATATATTAATTATTCTTAACTACTAGTCTAATTATTTACTAATTATTATAGAATATTATCTATATACCTTCTAGATTAAGCTTTAATTTAGTAAACAAGCGCTAAAGAGCTATTATTTTCTCTATAATAGACTTTATACTAAGTAGCTCTATCTCTATAGTCGATATAGTTATAGTTTTCTATCTTATTATCTTCTATACTATTATACTACTAAACAGCGTGATTATATATCTAGTAGACGATTATTAGGTTTCTATATCGTCGGTATAGAAAGTATTAGATACTATTATTAGAAGCGTTTCTCTCTATTTAGCTAAGTATTCTATCGCTAGAAAATAAGAACTAAATAGATACTATAGAGTCTACTCTATAGCTTAAATATATATAATTAAAGAGTCTATTAGAAATTATAATAGCTAAGAGTATATAAAGGTTATATCTAGTCGGATTATTATTATAGTATATAGAATTAAACCTACTATCTACTAAAAGAGCTTAATCTTATATTAATTCGCGCTCTCTTTATTCTTCTTAAGCTCTATTTCTAGTAGAGATATATATAGACATTTTCCTTTAGTTAGTCTAAATCGCTCGATAATTCGCTTAATATATATATTATATATTAACTAGAGCTTTATTTACTTATAATCTCTAAGTACTTAAATATCTAGAAACTATTTAATATCTTTTAAATTATAGAGTTTATATACTATACTTAACTTATTAATTAGTAAGTAAGCTTAAACCTTATTACTCTTATAGTATATTAATTATATATTATTAATATAGAATAT
>LKTO01000850.1:0-16287 GCA_001399465.1 Hymenoscyphus scutula
CTCTAAGAGCTATAGACTATTAAAATTAGAAAAGTATTTAATAAAGAATATATAAAATAGAAGACTAATAACTTCTATAATATATAGTCTATAGAAGTAGCTTATTAGTTAGTAGATATAGATATAAGTAAAGAACTTATAATCTAGAAAGTAAAAGTCTTTATTTCTTTAATAATAGTAAAAGAGTTTATTAAAGAATAATATAAGCTACTAGCTTATAGATATTAAGAGATTAGATAGATAACTCTCTATCTAAAAATATAGTTTTAAGAAAAAAAGTCGATTTTAGACTTACTTATTTTACTAACTTTCTAACTAGACTTTCTAAAAATAAACTCTTTTAGAAATTAGTTTAATAGTATATAGAGATATTATATTTAAAAGATCTAAGCTATACGATTTTAATTATACTAGTTATTTTAGAATTAAGTTTTCTAAATTTTAGTATATTTTAGTAGTAGATATATTATATAATTAGATATATTATATAATTAGATATATTATATAATAAGTTATACTAAAGATAGCTTAAATAAAATAGTTAAGAATATACTATTAAAGTATAATATCTATATAAAGAATAAGACTTTCTACTATATATCTTATAAATAGATAAGTACTACTCTACTTCTATAAATATCTTAGAAATTAATATTCTAGAATTTTATTACTAAGCTTTTAAAATCTAAGAATTTAATAATAGAAATTAAATATAACTTAATTCTAGTTATTATAGAAACACTTACTAAGTATATAATACTAATACTATAGAAGAATTAGTATTTATATTTCTAAGAGATATAGTCTTAAGATATAAATACTAATAGAGATACTCTTAGATAGAGATGTCTATTTATCTTAAGATTCTAGACTACTTTTATAGAATAGTTAGATATAAAAGAAAGCTTTTAATAGCTTTCTATCTCTAGATAAATAGAGAAAATAAATATATAAACTAAGTAGTTAAGATTTACCTTTATTTTTATATAAACTACTAATAGAATAATTAGATAGAACTATTACTTTTAGTCTACTTTATATATAATAGTTTAGTAATAGAAATAATACTTATATTACTATTCTATACTAACTTTAGATTTAAATTAATAGTATATTAAAATTTATTAGTCTTAATAGTTAATAATAAACTAGCTAGAGTACTAGTCTTAAAAATTAATAAGTTATATAAGAAACTTATAAAAGACTTAATATAGTCTATTATTAAGTAGTATATATTATCGATTAATATACTTTAAATTCTATATAAAAAACGTTTATACTACTCTAGTAAAAGCTTTTAATTATTAATAAAATCTAATAAAATTTAAAAATTAGTTTCTTTAAATTATAGATAATCTAAAATTAAAATTTAAAATATTTAAAGCTAATAATAAATAATTCGCTTAGAATTACCTTTATATTTATAATTTTTTATTTATTTCTTTAATAACTAAATAGTTATAAATAGTAAATATCTAAAACTTTAGATTTAGCTTATTTATAGTCTAAATAATCTAATTATAGAATTTTATTAATATTTATTAAGAATTAAAAGGTTTTACTAGAGTTATATAGACGTTTTTTATTAGTATTTAAAGTATACTATCTAATAATATATACTACTTAATAATAAACTATATTATAGCTTATAGCTAAATATAATATATACTACTATAATAAAAAGTATAGTTAGAAGCTAATATATAAAAAGAGAGCTTAAGTCTATCTTATATAAAAAATATTAATATAAAGAGGCTAAGTAATAAACTAGACTATATAAAACTTAAACTATTTAAAATTAAATATATTAAAGACTCTTTAAACTATAAACTAGTAATACTAAAAATAATAAATATCTTTCTAGTATTATATATATTCTTACTTAAACTAGTACTACTAGAGATACTACTAGCTCTGTTTATAAAAATTTAACTAGTTAATCTAAATACTAAATATAAGGTTAAGAGTATTCTTAACTATAAATATATTAGAGATAAGATTAAGTATTTAATTAAATAGTTAGACTATCTATATTTAGAGACTATTTAAAAGTCTAAGTTAGCTCTAAATTATCTCTAAATTCTTATAGCCTTTTATTACTAAAACCTAGAGCTATCTACTACTTAAGTCTAGAGTTAGAGAAACTAGAATTAGCTAGAATATTATCTAGATAAGAGACTATCTTAAAAGTAGAAAACTAGATAGTAGAAGAAGAGATAGAAGAATTAGAAGAGAGAGATATAGAAGAAGTAGATATAAGCTTCTTTATATATATAGAACTAAAGAAGAAATAGTAAATTAGTTTATATATCTCTATAATATAGTTTATTAGCGAGTCGATTATATTAGCGAGTCGATTACTAAAAATATATATAAAAAACATCTATATAACTCTAGTAAAAATCTATAATTCTTAATTAAAATTAGTAAAATTAAAAAATTTACTTTATTACTATATAAATAAGTAATTTTAAAATTTTAAGATACTTACTAGTTATAACTAACGATTTAGTTAAAATTACCTTTATTTTTATTAAAATAAAAAAAATTCTTTAATAACTTAGTAGTTATAATAAGTTAGTATCTAAGATTTCTACTATTACTTATATATAATATAATAAAGTAAAGTTTTAATTTTATTAATTTTTATTAAGAATTATAGATTTTTACTAGAGTTATATAGACGTTTTTTATATATATTTTTAGTAATCGACTTAATAATATAATCGACTCGCTAATAAACTATATTAGAGATAGAAGAAGAAACTAAGTAATATCTAGAAGTATTATAAGATTTCTTAGAATAAATATACTTAGAATAATAAGTAGACTTAGTTATTAGAAGAAAATACTAGTAGAAATAGAAATTTACTAGATATTAAGCTTTTTTAATATAAAGAGTAAGAGTAAAGTATTACTTTATTTAATATAAAAGACTAATATAGTTAAAGAAGAAATAACTAAGAACTAGCGTTAATATTTCTTTAAGATAGACTTAGTATAGAGATATACTAGTCTAAGAAGAAGATAGTATTATAAATTATATAGTAATATATAATAAGTAAAGACTAGATAGTATTCTAATAGATTAATATACTATTTATATATAACTCTTAGAAGTATTATTAAGAGATAGACTAGATAATATAGAATCTAATTATAATATAAGTTTATATAATAGAGTCTCTAAAGACTATAGCGTCTTTAATATTTAGAACTCTCTTTTAAGTAAGAGACTTTAAACTAAGAACGAAGATTCTATATAAGACTAGTATATCTACTATTAGATAGAAGCTTTATACTTAACTTAATATTATATTATTATTACTACTTTAATAGCTTTATAGTTATATAATAAGTTTATCTCTAAGTAAATAACTTATATCTTTATATCTCTTCTTATATATTAACTCGATAAGATATAATAATTCTTAAACTAACTAACTAAGATACTAAGTATCGCTAGAGTTTATTACTTATAAAGAGGTTTAAACGTAAACTAGGTATTTACTTAGAGATAAACTTATTACTTAACTATAAAGCTATTAAGATAGTAATAATAATATAATATTAAGTTAAGTATAAAGCTTCTATCTAATAGTAGATATACTAGTCTTATATAGAACCTTCGTTTATTTATACTAATAGTTAGATCTTCTAGATCCTTAGATTCTAAGCTCTAATATAAGCTTCTATAAACTCTAATAGTTATATGACCTTATAAGCGAGTCACGTGTTTACTAGAATAGAGAAATTATTAGATTACTTAGCTAACCTAATCGATCTCTCGATACTATAAGAGTATATAATAGTACTTAATCTATTAGAGCGTCGCCTAGTCTTTACTAGTTATATATATATATAATTCGTAATATAAGACTTAGTTAACTTAGTTAGTTTAAGAATTATTATAAATAGTTCTATAACTACTCTAGAAACTCTCTCTAGTTCTTTAAGATAATTATTTATAGTATTCTCTATATAGTAATTAGAGTAGACATCTAAATAGTCTTTAGTATTAAGTAATTATACTAAATATTTAATAAGTAACTTAGTACTTAAAAGTAATATTAATATAGATAGAATTAGAAAATAGAAGAACTTATTTCTATTAAATAAAATAGATATATATATAATATAGTTTACTATCGAGTAGTCTATATTACTAAGTAGTCTACTTTAAAACTTATATAAAAAACGTCTAATATAGTTTATTATTAAGCGAGCTACTTTTTTCTACTTCTATATCTACTATCTAAGACACGCGATTTCTCTATAATAAATTATATAGATTTATACTAGCGAAGCTCGAATTATTCTAGCTATAGAAGTAGTTCGATTATTCTAAAAAATAAGTATTCGAAAAGCTACTAACCTCTATAATATATCTAGAACGACTCTTACTTATTAAATAGCTAGCTAAACCTCTCGCGATAAAACTACTACTAATTGTTATAAGCTAACCGAGATAGAAGAGAAGGTAATTATTCGATATATACTAGACTTAGATATACGAGGATTTACGCTCTAGCTTACTAGTGTTAAAGATATAGTAAATTATATACTCGAATTATAAGAAGAAAGATATATTAGAAAGCTCTAGATATATTAATTTATATAATATTAACTATAATTAAAGATATATTTTAATTATATTTATAACTTTTAAAGAGCCTTATATAAAGATCCTAAGTAAATTAGTATATAGTTTTAGCTTATAGAGAATATAAGAGTAAAATATAGAATCTAGAACTACGATTTCTATAACTTTAATAAGATAGGCTTTATAATAGACGTTATTAGCCTAGCTATAGTTATTATACACGTCGATTAATATAGTAGAGATAAGACAGTTTAGCTAGATAATCGAGAATAGGCTATAGTAATTGTTTATATTAATAGTTAAGAAGAGAAAATCTCTTCGTTTTTAGTAGTTTAAGAGAAATATTACCTCTCTAGCTAGTATACTAAAGAAGGCCTTCTAGACGACTAGGTTATTAAACCTATAAGTAATAGATAGATAAATAATAAGATAGGTCTAGAATAGATATAATACTTTAATAAGTATACTACTACTTAGATAAAGAGTCTATATTAAATACTTGTCCTCGATAGATATAAGAGTTATAAATCAGCTATATTTTAAGAGTACTATATAGCTAATAATATTATAACTCTCTATCTACCTCCTTACTTATCTCCTCTTATCTAGCTACTTAATATAGAACACTTTAGTATTCTTAAGCGTATATATAGACGTTAAATTAAGCTCTTTATTAAGGCTTATATTAACTATATTATAAAGATCGAGTTCTTTTTAGCCTTCTACATAGCTTATAATTAGTTAATAATAACTCGAAATACTAAAGCTAGGTTTTACAGAGCTAGGTTAGTCTCTTTTAATCTATAGGCAGTTATTTCCAAGCTTGATATCAGGTTATAGACTCTAACACCTCCTATAGACCCCTCTATAAATACTAACCTATAGGTCTCTTAGACTTCTCACAACCTAACCGAAGCTCTCTCGTAGACTATACTAGTCAAAAATCGTATTACACTCTATCAAGGAAGCTCGCTAACACCGATTTTTAAGACAGTAGCTACATTAGCTAAGGGCATAGAGATATTAGCTCATGAGGTGACTTTACTATCAGCTGAAGTCCGGACCTTTCGCCAGGCAAATGAAGCCCTTAGTAAACGTCGGAGGGCTAAAAAGACTCGGATCCGTCAAGGGGGTGTACTTATTATAGAGGATGCGTAGGATGTATTAGCTCAAAAGGAGGCAGAGGAGCAGGCTCGACGCGACAAGCGCTCTAAGGAGGGTAGGCAAAAGGAGGGGCAGCCGTCTGGGCGACGATGTGGCACTTGTGGAAAGACTAGTCATAATATGCGAACTTGTCAAGAGTCTGTAGAACTAAATAACTCGTCAGATTCTGAGTAGTTTAGTTAATTGAATGTGTTGTGGTTGAGTAATTGTATATTAAAGAGGTTAGATAGAGGAAAGTAGCCCGCTCGGTGATATAGCCCGCTCGGTGATAAACCACGTTATATATAACTATAACGTGGTTTATTAGCGAGTCGATCATATCACCGAGTCGATTACTAAAAATACATATAAAAAACGTCTATATAACCCTAGTAAAAAACTATAATTCTTAATAAAAATTAATAAAATTAAAAACTTTAACGTATTTCCCGGTCGAGCCGATCACCCGGTCGAGCCGATCACTAGAACACTAAAACACTACAACTTTACAAATATTATAACAACGTTATTCAAAAAACCCTAGCTACTCTATACTAATCAAAATCTAAGATACCTTACATGTACGAGCATTATGTCTAACCTGATTATATAAACTACAACGTCGCTGCTTACCTTCTAAGCGCTAGCGCTGTACATTGTCACTACCCTCTTCCTGCTGAGTTTGAGTACTTTGAACAATTTCCCCGCCTTCCTCAACTGTAAGACTTCTACCTTGGTAAATACGCCTCTTTCGCTTTCTCTCCCTCCTCTTTTTAAACTGATTTGCCTCTTGTAGCGCCTT
Organism: Hymenoscyphus scutula; assembly: GCA_001399465.1. Taxonomy (NCBI): domain Eukaryota; kingdom Fungi; phylum Ascomycota; class Leotiomycetes; order Helotiales; family Helotiaceae; genus Hymenoscyphus; species Hymenoscyphus scutula. Next base: position 6,549 of record LKTO01000850.1, read on the forward strand.
GATTTCAGCTCTCATAAGAGTAGCGTCGTGTGCTATAATTTGAGCCCCCTTAGTAAGCCGATCAAATGCCTCGTTGATTGATGTAGGAGAGCTATTTTAGTGTTGTACGATACGGTTTTTAAGATATGTCGTCTGGAATTCAAGCTCTATTACGTTCTGTGGCGTCTTTGGGGTCTAGATTAGCTCGTTTATAGAGGGTGGAGTTGGTGTCTTGAGCCTTAGATCAAGGTGAGAAAGGACGTTCTCTGGATTGTACGGTACTAAGCTAGTTGCTCGAAATCTACTCTTAATATTCTGCTCTATAAATGCAGCGTCGAATGCCTCTTTGAATGTAGGAAGGAACTCAAGCTTAGTAATATGCTGAATTCTAACCCGAACGAGATTCTCAATTTGCTTGCCATATAATGCCTTTAGTGGGCTAAAACAGCTAACGTTAAGAGGCTGGAGGATATGAGATGAGTGTGGTAGTATATAGAGAGTAATAATACTATTGTCCTAATAGTATTACTGAAATTGAACTGAAATGTGTGACTTGTGGCCATTAAGAACAAGGAGTCTATATCGCCTAACTGTACGACCTTTTGTATACTTATTAAAGTGTTGAATCTATTTAAATCTAATCTTGTTTGTTGTCTATCTATTCTCACTTAATGTAATTACCTAATCTTTTAGAAGGCCTGAGTCCTTATACTAAGCTAAGAGGTGGTACTATCCCTTGAAAATAATAAATGGAGGAAGTGCCTAACTATACGAGTTTATGCCTTGTATAATCGAAACCTACTCCCTGTTTCCTGGCTAAGTAGTCTTTGGACGATTCCTTGACTCTGAGCTTGTAACAACTCTTGTAGTTGTAATAACCCCTATAAGAAACCTAGCTTCGTCGAAGTTATATATGTCCTCCTCCGCGATCTCATATTTAGTAATTGTATTTTGTACAAGCCTAAACTAGTCTCCAAGAATTATAGGATCTTCGCACCGAGCTCTTTTGTAATCGTACTTGCGGCTGAATTTCGTTTTAATCTCTGTACGGCGTTTAATAAAGGTAGAAGTCTAATTCTTGCCTATAGGAGGCACGTCGCGTTTAGAGAGAAGAAGGTCTGCTATTTCTTGAACAGCTACTAGCCGGGGTGGGAATCCGCGCGAATCTAGGTTGAGAATATATTGTATAATAGCTAGCTCTTCTTTAGAGGTAAGTCTTTGAGTATTAGAAGGAGTATCGTGTCGCGAAGGAATTCCGTGTATTCGGTTGTAGAGGGTTATATAAGGCACGTCGTAGGCTTTAGCGCAAGCTCGTATACTCTTAAATTGACCTAAATTAAAGGCTTGAACAGCTAAAAGAATACGAGCCTCTTCATTAGAGGGTTAGGATTGATTAAGTGGTAGTATTTTAATTTCAAGTTGAGTGTCGCGTTTTGGTGTTCCAGTGATCGGCTCGACCGGGTGATCGGCTCGACCGGGAAATACGTTACTTTATTATATTATATATAAGTAATAGTAGAAATCTTAGATACTAACTAATTATAACTACTAAGTTATTAAAGAAATTTTTTTTTTTTTAATAAATATAGAGGTAATTTTAAGCGAATTATTAGTTATAACTAGAAAGTGTCTTAAAATTTTAAAATTACTTATTTATATAGTAATAAAGTAAATTTTTTAATTTTATTAATTTTAATTAAGAATTATAGATTTCTACTAGAATTATATAGACGTTTTTTATATATATTTTTAGTAATTAACTTAGTAATATAATCGACTTACTAATAAACTATATTATACTTTATATATTTATAAATAAAAATATCTAAAATTAAAATTTTAGTTTTATTAATATATAATTATTATTTAATCTTAGTTATTAAGTATTACTTAGCTTATACTAATATATTATTTAAAAAAGAAAAAATTATTAATAATTATAGAGGTCTTTTTAAGCGAATTATTAATTAAAGCTTATAAAGATTTAAAATTAATATTATTATAATCTTAAAATCTTATTTCTTTAATAATATTTTAATCTTAAATAAATATATTTATAAATATATAAGATATATAGTTATATATAGACGTTTTTTATATAAGTTTTAAAGTAAGCTACTTAGTAATATAGACTACTTAGTAGTAAACTATATTATAAGAGATATTTTTTAAAGACTATCTAGATATAATATTTCGATTTAGTTTTTATTTTAATATATATTTAGTATAAAATATAGACTCTACTTTTTTAATACTTATAGAGTATATTTCTTAGTAGATAATATATAGTAGATAAAGTCTAGATATAGAATATAGTTTCTATTAGTATCTAAAAACTTAAGATAATTTATAGTCTCTTTTTCTATTACTATTATTATAGAATATTAAAGCGACTAATATAGTTTATTAGCGAGTTAATTATATTACTAAGTTAATTACTAAAAATATATATAAAAAACGTCTATATAACTCTAGTAAAAATCTATAATTCTTAATAAAAATTAATAAAATTAAAAACTTTACTTTATTATATTATATATAAGTAATAGTAGAAATCTTAGATACTAACTAATTATAACTACTAAGTTATTAAAGAAATATTTTTTTATTAATAAATATAGAGGTAATTTTAAGTAAATCGTTAGTTATAACTATTAAGCGTTCTAAAATTTCTAAATTACTTATTTATATAGTAATAAAGTAAGTTTTTTAATTTTATTAATTTTAATTAAGAATTATAGATTTTTACTAGAGTTGTATAGACGTTTTTTATATATATTTTTAGTAATCGACTCGGTGATATAATCGACTCGCTAATAAACTATATTAGTTATTATTTTTTATTTAACTTAAAATAAGAAATTAAAGATAGTAGCTTCTTTACTCTTTAGATACTAAAACATCTTCACCTGCTTATATCACTTAATATAGATTTTAATAAGACTATTAAAAAAATAACTCTCGCCTCTTTACTCTAACTCGAAGTTGTCTACTATTATAAACCCCCTTTCCAAAATCTCACCTCTCATCTCTCTTCCGTTCTTCACCTTTCTCAATCCTCATTCCAACTCATCCCTATTATTCCTATATACTCTCCCTTCTCGTGCATCCCCAGCATTTCGTTTACATCACAACGCAAGCCTGCCCACACCCCTGACAACACTGACCCATCCCCTGACAGCAACCCCCCCTAATATCACCATACCTCTTCTCCTCCTTCTCATTATAATTCAGTTGTGGTCTTGTTCCCGGATTCTGTGGGGTATTCATATGTGCAGGAGGCCCATGGTCTGGACGGGGTTGAGGCTGTGGTTCGGGTTTATATTGCTGTTGCGTATGGGGTTGGGAGGGATGCGGAATTTGGGAGGTTTGGTGGGGATTCTGGGAGGGCTGATGTGGGTGTTGAGGGGGAAGCGACTGTTTCCTAGGACTATTCGTAGAACTTGAAGGATTCATTTGCCCCCCTATATTCTGCGCGTTTGGATTCGTATGGTGTCCCAACCCAGGCGTTGGATTGCCATGGTTCGGAGGAGAAGATGGGTAATTGGGAGAACTAGCATCCAATTCAATCGGTGGTCCAGACTGTTGCTTCTGGGGTTGTGGGTATTGTTGTGATTGTCGTGGGTATCGCGCTTGTTGCTGCTGTCCTTGCGGATATTGCCCTTGTGATGGCCGTCGAGCTTGCGAACTTTGTTGCTGATATGGATCAGGCTGCGATGGCCGTCGTTCCTGCTGCGAAGCTGGTTGGGGTATATGCTGATGTTCCCTTTCCTCTGGAAATTGCAGATGAGGAGATGTCTCCGTTGGGTATGGGAGGGCCATTGTTGCTGGCGGTGACTTCGTATATTTGTGTTCGTTCTCTGGGAATTCCCGTCTTCGCGTCTTCTCTTGTGCTTCGTGGTGGTGGCTTGTCTGAGTCGTTAGGAATTTCTGGCCTCCGTCTTCTACTTTGTCTCTTCCGATTCCAGTTTGTTTGGTCCTTACGCGTCTTTCGTTTTCCAAGTTCTCGTTCAATCGTCGTGCGTAATTTGATCCGCGCTTCAATACCTTCAACTTGGGAAAATTCAAACAAAGAAGGTATGTTGTCAAAAAAGAAAGAAAGGAAACTTACCAGGTAACCTACCTACCCGTATATCTTACTCCATCTGCACTCGCATACGTAAGTCTAATATGATTTCCCAGCCTTACGACACGAACTTGCCAGCGTGGGAAGGCCCTTTGAAATTTGATGTGGATACGTCGCGTTAAAATGGGTGGAAATAGGTGCGTTTCATATGGCAGATCTTTGCGTAGGATTCCCCCAGTGGAGTCTTGGAGGGGCTGTGATCAGCCTGGGCGGGGGGGCTGTGTAGGCAATCCTGTGAGGATCTTTTGATTTTAAATTTTGTACAACCACATGAATTCCAAGGGAAATTGTTCACCGCGCCTGGAATATAAAAAAGTAGGAGAGTGATGGGAAAAATAGAAAGATAGGAGAGCCAGTCAAAGTTCTCGTTATGTACACAATGCCTCTTATTCTGATCATTTACATCTCATTATCTGAGGGATTGGAATGGGAATTCGGTGGTTTCGGGGAACTAATATTATTATGTTTCGATAGAATCGAGAGAGGCATTCGCTCGGAATTGTTAATAAAAGAATTATCATTTTAGACAACTAAGAAATAATAAGAGTATATCTAAAATAACGTGGTTTATTAGCGAGTCGATTATATCACCGAGTCGATCACTAAAAATACATATAAAAAACGTCTATATAACTCTAGTAAAAATCTACAATTCTTAATAAAAATTAATAAAATTAAAAACTTTACTTTATTATATTATATATAAGTAATAGTAGAAATCTTAGATACTAACTAATTATAACTACTAAGTTATTAAAGAAATATTTTTTTATTAATAAATATAGAGATAATTTTAAGTAAATCGTTAGTTATAACTATTAAGTATTCTAAAATTTTAAAATTACTTATTTATATAGTAATAAAGTAAGTTTTTTATTTTTATTAATTTTAATTAAGAATTATAGATTTTTACTAGAGTTATATAGACGTTTTTTATATATATTTTTAGTAATTAACTTAGTAATATAATCGACTTACTAATAAACTATATTAAGTAAACTTAGAATATATTAAATAGTTACTTGTCACGAATCACGTGCACACGTGATTAGTGAAGACCAGGCGGCGTCCTGACAGGTTGAGCACTATCATATACTCTTATAGTATTAAGGGATCGGTTAGGTTAGCTAAGCGATCCAAGGATTTCATTATATCTCTATCACGTGACGTGTGACATAGCCGACGTGTCGACCATGTCGACCATGGCCGAACGGTCGACCATGGCGGCTACGAGTAGGAAGGTTCTATATAAGACTAGTACGTCTACTATTAGATAGGAGCTTTGTGCTCAACTTAATATTACATTGTTATCACTACCTTGACAGCTTTGTAGTTAAGTGACGAGTTTACCTCCGAGTAAACAACCCGACCTTGATTGTGCCTCTTTATAAGAACAAAACCTAGCGATACTTAGTACCTTAGTTAGTTAGTTTAAGAATCGTCACACTTTAAGCACCTGAGCTTAGAAGTCAATTAACATAATGTCAGCTACTTCATCGAACCCACGTACACCAGTAGTAACCCCACCTACACTAACTGTGGCGCTAACTATCACTACTTGAGAGGAAGTTAAAATTCCTCTTCTAAAACCATTTAATAGATCGCCTGAGAAACTCGTAGAGTTCCTTATAAAGGCATCTATATACCTCTCCTTCTATACTAGTCAGTTCACCTATGAGACAGACCAAGTTATCTAGATCACTACATGACTAGAAGGAGTAGCCTACAACTAGATAGAACCTTACCTAGAAGATTTCTGGGCCAATAGGACAATCAATGGGAAGGTCTCTACCTCTATGATAGACTAGACAAAGGATCTGTTTAGGAATGTTAAGGGATTTAAGTTAGGAATAAACTAAGTATTTAAGGATGTAGACATAAAGAAGAAAGTAGTTTATACACTGTATGCCTTAAGGTAACAGGGATCTATAGCCAAGTATACGTCACAGTTTTAACAATACTCTATACGTATAGGATAGAACGACAAAGCTCTAAGAGAGCAGTTCTACTAAGGACTTAAGGACAGCGTGAAGGATAAGCTAGCTAGGGACGATTTCCCTAACACGTTAAATCTATTAACTAACAAAGCTATTAAAATCGACAATCGTAATTATAAACGAACCCTAGAAAAGAAGAGTAGCTATAGACATTAAGCCTTAAAGGGTAGCTAACGAAGAGATTACAGGGATCCTATATAACTCGACGCTACTATACGAAAACCCTTCTAGCTAAAGTAATAATATAGTAGAAGGCTAGAGCTCTTCTAAAAGAAACGAAACCGACGACGTAAGTAGAACCTCTACTTTTTATATAGCCTAACTAGCTATAGAGTAAGTAACTGTTATAAGAAGGCTAATTTCTTAGGAAAGTATTAAGCGTTTACTATAACTAGAAAGGAAATAGTATTACTTAAGAGATTTAATCTATCTAACGAAGAACTAGAAGCTTGTAGGTATAGGACATAAGTAGAGGATAAGGAGAACTCTATCCTTAAATAATACTACAAGGGACGTTCTAAATTAGAGTATAACCTACCTCTATAATACGAAGTAGAGATAGTAGAGTTATCGTTAGTCTTATTACTAGAATTAATAGACTTATCTAGTTAAGGAAATGACTAGAACAACGACTCTTAAGTAGAAGAAATATAGGCATTTATAGGATGTTTTAACTATAGTAACTAATAGATAGACCTTAATAGAAATAAGTTAGACTTTTAGGCCTCTTATATAACTAGAGAACAGGCTCTAGAAGTACTAGAACGATTTTAAGTTTAGAACAACCTTCTAATAAGTATTATCTTTAGAAATCTTAAAAGTAACCTAGATACTATAGAAGAGAAACTAAACGTATAGACTATTAAGAATATCTTTAAGTCTACTCTTAAGTTATAGTAAGAAAGAGATTAACCTTTTACCTAACCTTAAGTAGAAGAACGCTAGACCCTAGAAGTTATATTAGAAGATATAATTATATAGTAGTGTTACTATCTAAAACCTATATTAGACTAGGAATTAGAGAAATAGTTCACTAGTAATAAACCTGACTATAGCTAAGCTATAGAATAGTAAATGGTCTATAGAGTGTTAGAAAGCGACTCCTAGCAAGTAGTACTCTACTCTTAGAGGAATAACCCTTAAGTAGTAGAAATTAGCTAAAGAGAACGTAGTTTTATAGTCTATATAAATAGACAGGAAATCTATACTATGTTAGAGGACTACTAGTTAACAATAACTATAAAAATTAGAGGACAGGAACTCTGAGTTATAATTAACTTAGAAGCGATAGATAACTTCCTCTCTCTATTAGTACTTAAGAGGCTAAACGTCTCTGTTAAGAAGACAGGACTATACCGACTAGGCATAGTTGATAGAACAGACGTAGTATATTAAAACGAAGTTATTAACTAGTAAACTATCCTAATATAAATTACTATCGAAGGATACTACTTAGATATATAATTTGACATTATAGCAATTAGAAGCTAAGACGTAATACTTGGTATGCTATGGATTAGAGAACATAATCTAGATATCGACTAGAAAGCCTAAACAATAACTTTTAGCTAATGTAACTGCGAAGGATCGTAGCCTTGACTATATAGCTGGAACGAGGTTAGCGCTACCTCTTCTAAGGCGCTAGAACACCTTGCCGAGGGTTCTCCACAGGTTAGTAAGAAAGCTGATAACATTATACCTGTATAGTATAGAGAATTCGCGGAATTATTTAAGAACCTAGAGGACTTGCGAGCTCTGCTAGAACATCGTCTGTAGGATTATAAGATTAAATTGAAAGAGGGTTATAACCTTAAGAAACAGAAAATATAGCCTTATAGTTAGATCAAGCTATAATACTTTAAGAGCTATATCGTCGAAGGTTTAAAGAAAGGTTATATTTAGAGATCTAAATCACCTGTTCTATTAAATATATTAGTCGTTAGTAAGAAGGATAACCTAATAGGTTGAGTTTACGTCAACTACTAAGATGTAAACAACGTAATAATTAAGAACGCTTACCTACTACTAGAAGAGTAATATCTACTAGATAGAATTAGCTCTACTAAGATATTTATAAAACTTAACTAACGAAACGCTTATGCCTTAATTAGGATTAAGGTAGGCGATGAGTGGAAAACCGCTTTTAGATTACCCTTAGAACTCTATAAGTATACGGTAATACTATTTAGATTAGCTACCGCGCTAGTAACCTACTAGAGGTAGAACAATAATATTCTAGAAGGTCTTCTAGAGGTAACAGTTATTTATTACCTAGATGATATTCTAATCTACTTAGACAAAGTAGAGAAACATAAGGGTTATATACGTAAGGTTATAAAAAGGCTTACTATAGTAAACTCTTATCTTAAGTTATTAAAATATAAGTTTAGAGTAACTTATACTAAGTTCCTAGGCTAGATAATATCTCTAGGACGAATGGAAATCGACCTAGACAAGATAAGAGATGTTATTAACTAGGAATTACTAAAAAACGTTAAAGATATTTAATACTTCTAGGGATTTACTAACTTCTATCGTTAGTTTATAGTAGACTACGCTAGAATATTAAAACTAATAATAAACCTTATATATAAAGGAGTACTCTTTATATAGAACGAGATTATAGAGATAGTATTTTAGACTATAAAGAAACGCTTTACTAAGGAACTAATCCTATATAGCTATAACCTAGAGAAACCGAGTACTATAGAAACAGACTTATTAGGTATAGTAATAGGTACTATATACCTATAACTAGACGAAAACGAAAAATTAATATCTATAGCCTACTACTCTAGAACGCTAGACCTAGTATAGTAGAACTATACTATATTTAAGAAGGAACTACTTACTATAGTCTTTACTTTAGAGTATTAGAAAATCTACCTCTAAGGAACGAAGTATTAGGTGACAGTCCTTACTAATTACGCTAATCTTTAAACCTTTACTACTACTAAGGAACTTACAAGCGAGCGCCTTACTAGATAGTCAGAAACTCTATTATACTATAACATTGTTATCTAACACGTTGTAGAAATAACCAACCTAAGAGTAGACGCTCTTAGTTGTAAACTAGGCTACGAAGAAGCTAGGGAATATATAAGGCTAGTAATATTAAAAGAACTACTTAATAGAGACTTAGCTTCGACGGTTTATTAAATTGTAGCTACGTAGACAGTAGATCTATAGCTAGATGTAATCTAGGACATATACGAAGGAAAGAACTAGTACTATAATAGGAAATTATAGGTTCTAAAGAAATATGTAAAGTAGTTTGTTAGCGAGTACTATTTAGTACCTGCTTATAGATATTAAGGAATAAGAAGGACTACTTAGTAGATTAAATAATACTACTTTATAGACTATCTACTAGCGATTGTTAAGGATGTAATAAAGGAGTATAATACCTATACCTAGAATAAGGCTTTACGCTAGCTACTATATAGACAGATAGATACTACTCCTATTCTATAGACATCTTAGAAATTAGTCTCCTAGGATTTTATTATTAAACTACTAAAATCTAGAGACCTAATAATAGGAGTTAAATATAACTTAATCCTAGTTATTATAGAAAGACTTACTAAATATATAATACTAATACTATATATAGAGTCTAGTATAGTAGAACATCTAG